>JAJMAH010000043.1:0-149440 GCA_030564925.1 Geotrichum aggregatum
GAGTGATTCGGGTTTTGACTTACGGTAACATGAATTTTGGCATAAGCCATCCTTGAAGAATGAAAAATAACGTCGTGAATGCATTTGATGCAGATCTGGGGAGAACTATTTACTCTTTGTCTATAAGTTGCTTTTACCATTTGTGTATCTACATAATCTTTCAAACCGTGAATTCAATCCATTCATTCATTCATTCATTGCGAAACTGTTCATTCGAGCAGAAGAACTGCTAAAAACCTAGTGGAGAGGACTTTATTTTACAATTATTCCAGTTTCCACATTTAGCCTGGACAACAAATTGATTTATCTATCTATATATATCTAGCAAATAAACAGGGCTAGATGGGTTCAGAACCGGCCATGGCAATTTTGGAAGACATCTTCAACGCCTAAATATCGAAGAACGCAACTACAACTGTGAATGTGGCGAGTTGGAAACACCGCGACATATTCTCATCGAATGTCCCCTGACTGAAAGTGAGCGGCACTTACTACTGAAAATCTCTCAGGGACTTGACCTTAGGACCCTTCTGAATACCAGAAAGGGTCTTATCGCGGTAGCCAGGTTTCTTACATCAATCCGCACTTTACCTCAATGATGGCAAACCTTTTAGGGTAGTTCGCATAAGGTTTTCCCCTGGTAACATACAACCAGGTTTCCCTTAGCGTTGGGGCTCATTGCAGTCTCAGGGAGTATTCCGACACCATCGAAGCAATTGAACACAAACACGGCGAGTAAGCTGAATTGGTCTGTATCAGACAAAAACCTGAACTGTTCCGCTTCTTTAGGTATAAATTGTTATTGCAGCTTGTGTAGTCTCATCATTTAGCCAGGACATTGAATTGATTTATTATTATGGGCTTTTGCCGCACAAGTTGGAAGTGTTCAGTACACAAACGGTATTTTATAGCATATGTGATTTTGCGTCAATGTTTGGATAGTCTAGCTCTCGAAAAAAACTTTGTAGTTTGTGAAATATTGCTATGACCTTCCTTTTGAACATTTATTTAGGCTTCCCTAAAATTTGTAGTAGTAGCTCTAATGAATACAATTTCAGGAGGAGCATCATGTGAATTCCACAAGCTTCATTTTAGAGACAGCATCACGCAAGGTTCCTGCTAATTTATTAGCTCCTGGATTGCTATCATTGCTTCTCTAAGTTCTAGATGACCTGCTCGTGGCAAATAATAGTCTGTTTGAGAAAAATTGATTGTCTTCAACACATGTTTCAGTTTTGCAAAGTCGTTTATTACCCAACATGCACCAGGTAGATCTCAAGACTGGCCCATGCCGCTTTTTGACGCTTTGAAAAATTGAATTAATAGCGAACTGAATTAGTCTGAGCAGCTGTCTGATAAAGCATCACCTCAAGTTGACGTCTTTCAGACCATTGGAGAATGCGTTGGAAATCTGCGCATTTCTCATTTATTGTGAGCCTCTTTACTTTTCCCTAGAAAAATCCCTTCTCTTTAGTTGAGATGATCAAGCAGACAGTCTCCCTAGAATATCGTTAGATGAAATTCAAGGCTTCATTATATGAGCATCTGCCGCAAATGCAAAGCGAACTTTGTTTATATTTGCTCTAGACATGAAGCTTATATTGACGTTGATTTAACACATTTCTTTTTCAAGTTGTTACTTTAGTTGTTCATATTTATACCCAATCAAATTTTTTTGTTTTTGCTTCAAGATTTCACGCCACACAGCATTCAATCTTCTTAGAAACTTCATTTACTGTAATCTTTTTATCCTTTCGGCCTTTGATAAGTACCGTACGGCATTAATAACATACGCTGAGAGAACGTGTGATTTTTGTACTTCATAGGCTTACGAGGAGTTATGAGTTCTTCTGGGCCTTGGGTATCGCCTTAACTAAGCGACAACTCCCCTATAAATTTGTCCCCGGCCGTACTTACTCGTCTTACTGCTTTGAGATTTTTAGGAGTATAGAGACTTTGGCCGGATCTTCATGAGGAAAGCCCAATATTTCCGCCCAACCATGAAGACCCTTCTAGACATCATGCAGCAAACATATTAAACCTTCGTTATAACTCAGTATGCGACATCATAGCAAAAGGGTCATACTCAAGCAGTATCAAGGTGCACAAAATTCTACTAGCAATTTAGAAGGATATTGTCACTCAGTTGACCTCAAAGACTAATCTTACTCGGACCAACTTTACTACTGACTACGGTGAAGATAGTAGACACTACTACGTGACCATTTGCAGTTTTAGCAGCCGGGGTGGACGGACATTAGAGACGGAGGCACAATCGAAAGAAATGTACAACACAAAGATGAACAATTACGTTAAAACACTATTGAGTATGTTCTTCCATCTAGTAACGACCCCTGGGGGACTGATACACCTGGAAATGGCAGTTTGATCTAATAATGCAAAAGGCAAGATGATGAGGGTGCTTTCTGTAAGCCTGGCAACCTTAGAGCCTATCATAGTTTAGTGAGTCCTAACGAGTTCACCAAATGCAAGCCAAAAGCGTAACCGTTTCAATTACAACGGCCAAACAAACTACAAAAATCACTCAACTCACTGAGGACGAAGGAACAAAACTAGCCTAAGTAGTGCCTTTTCTATGTAGAAAGAGCCGACAACATGTTTTTTTGACAACAAATAGAGCATCATACCTAAGCAATAATAGTAGGATATACATCTTCGTTCAAATAAATACCTGACTTTGTGGATATCTTGCTAACACCATGGTTTGAGCATTATGTTCTTGATAAAATGGGCTACAGCGGTTGCGGGCACCAATACCTTTAGAAACTGCCATCGCTAACATGGATTATTTTCTTAATTTCTTAGAGCTATAGTCTAGCTATTGTACTTGCTTAACCTCTAACATATTATAGGAACTATCTTGTTCTTAACGCTACCTTTTTAATTCCTTGAATAGTCTAGTCACTAGTAAGGTAAACGCAGAAATCAAAAACCCAAGTATCGCACCGGAGCACTGACAATTTTTTGGGCAGGCCACAAGGTGTTTTTCGCCCAGGGAGACTTGTACTAAGATGATAGCGTTTGTAAAAATAATACATCTTGTTGTATGAGCAAAAAGTGAGCATTCAAATATAAAACAAAGAACTTAAGAAGACACATGAAAAAAATTTAATTAACAAAATTATTCCAAAGTCTCTAAAATCTTAAGAGACTTTTCGGCAACTTCGTTGCCCTCTATTGCCATCATGGACTTCTCTGCATCGCCTGGAAGGCCTAGCCACTCAGGAGGTTGCCTCTCTGGCAAATCTTGTATCCACTCCCTAAATGCTTCGAGACCACTTCCTTCCGGAACTTGTAACGAAACATTAGGTACCAATGTGTGATCCAGGTTATAAGCTTCGGCAGTAAATACCTGCTTGACAAGTTTGGTAATTACTTCAGCATCTTCTGTGCGGTCCACTTTGCCTCCATAAACTATACCAGCCAAGAGGGCTCTCAATGCTTCCCATGGGATTGTCATAGGAGAAATGTTTGACCTGTTTTGTGAAACGCTATTAATCCAAGTATCAATTACAAACAAGCCACTTTCGAAATCAGAATCGTTGAAATCATATGTTTTGGACCAACCGATGGGTACAAACCTTTCGCGCTCTTGGATCACGGCGTGCAACCAAGATAGCAAAAAGTAAAGGCGACCACGTTCAACAGGAATTTTAGAGATTCTTTCAGAGCTTGATGTCTTGAAGTTTGACAGCATGCTTGCTTTAATGCCCCAAGGCGGTTCGAACATCATGATTCGTGACACACGCAATAGCGTTGTGGGAACTTTAGTGTTGACCTGCATTGTCAGTAGCAATCTGAAATCAGGATGATGTCGGGTAGACTTCAGATGCTTCTCCAGGCTTTCAAGCCATTGTGGCGACAAATGTACATTTTGGACCAAGACCCAGTTTCCCCGCTGTGAAGCATTCACGATAGCAGTGTCAGCATTGACATTTCCCTCTTTAGATCCAAGAGCAACAATTTCACATTTGACATCGGATTGGTCTAGAATGGTCTCAATCTTGAAAGTTGGGTCACTCCCGCGAGTAGCGCATAACGCTAAGGGGGTATAGCAGTCAACCTGATTCAATATAAACGACTCTAGATCAATTGTCGGAGTGGTCATATCTAGCTTAAACATCTTGGAGCAGAGATTATCAATGGAACTGAGGAACCTGTCAGGCCGGACAAGCTTAATGAACAGCATGTTGTACAATTCTTGTAGTTCATCTAAATCGTTAGTCAAGCTTCCAATCTTCTTGTCAATACACTTACCACCAACAGAATCATCCCATAGCTTAGGTACGTATAACTCAGCTTTATCCTTTTGAATAAGTGCGGTCAACGATTTTTCGTCGCTTGCACTTAAATCGATAGCGCCAAACTCATCTAGAATATTTTCCACTTTCGAGAACCAAGCTGGATCTTCAAAATCAACAGCCTTTGCCGGATATCTCTTTTTCAAGATCTTTTGGAGGAGTTCAAGATTCAAGTTGGAGCTAAATGCTTGGGCCAATAGAAGGAGAAAGACACGCTTGTCTTTATTTAACAGAGAAAGAGCGGTTTTATGGTAGGTCTCTTTGTAAAGCCGGTTAATGAGTGAGTCAACTCGAGATTCCGAGGGATCAGAAGTTGATTCGGCCTTCAGCACCTGAGAGAAAATGTTTAGGAAGTACTCCAGAGAAAATTGATAGAACCCATTCATGATGAACAGTTTGTCCAGAATTGAAAATATCTTTCCGCAGTGTTCTGCCAGTGGGCGATACTGTTGCATGACTTCTTCAATAGTGTCCATCACTGCATCTGTCTCTTCCACTTTCAATGTAACTTCACCAGCTTCAATCTTGAGCTTTTCTAGAGTGTCGATGATTCCATCGTGATCAAGAATGTTACCCTCAGATTCATTGAGTGCCTGTAGTAGATTGGTTTCTAATTGACGCAAATGAACTTTGTATTCTCCTTGAAGGCGAATGAGAGAGAGGCGTTTTTCTTCAACGTCTGGTCTCTCTGCTTGCAGTACTTGATTCAGCGCTTGACTTGCCAAACTACTGCGAGTTATTGTGAAGTTAACAATCGTAGTTCGACTTGAAATGTGAGGTGCAATCGTGACAGAAGGATCCCGAGTTAGTAGATATAGCTGAAAGTCTTTCGAGAAATCTATGTCCTGATTTCCAAGTTCTATTAAAGTTCTACCACCAGTGCGCTTGTACTCCTTATTCAAAATCTGAGTCAATATAGGATCAAAGTACTCTGCGTCTTGAATAAGAATCGGATTTCCAAACCTGATAGCACTCTCAAGATGTTTAATGAAAGCATCATCTAAGAACGAAGTGATTGTGAGCTTCCTCTTTTCATGTAGGCTAACCAAAAAAGGAATCACTCGAGCAGTCGGGTCGATAATGAGAGGGTATCGATTATATCTGCAAAGCATAATGGCGTTTTCAACGCAAAGATCATCAGGAGGTAGTGAACTATTGTGCCACCTTAGACGTTCCTCACTAGAGGCAAGATAATTGCTCACAGAATTGAGTTTTTGAAAGGCAATTCCAGATAGTGTCAAGATGTTGGACCAAGTCAACTGAAGTTGCTTTCGGGTCTGCTGGTCATAATAGCCAGAATAAGAGATAAATGCAGCTGAAAGCAGTACATCGCCTGGCAATGAATCTTTGCGAGCCTCAAATTCTTTGATGTTGGCTGCCCATCTGCTTCGCTCAGCTGACAAGCTATCAAGCAGATTGACACTTCGGTTAACTTTGTTTTCAACTGCAGTCATTTCAATTTTGATTGCTTGAGTCTCGGTAATCAGCTGAGCATAATCATCCTTGAATTTCTCGATGCTAGCTTCTAGCTCATCAATCATGTCAATAATTGCCTGGGCTTGTGCTTTGGTTTGTTTAGCTTCATCCTCCAAAGTAAATACTTCATCTCGTAATGGGCCCACTCGTTCAAGAATAGACGAGTAGGCTACCTGAGCTCCTACCCACTGTAAAAGAGGGCCACACGCCTTACTAGCTCTATTGACAGTCTCAAAATTAAAGTTGGGTAACGACAGAAATTCATTTTCCATCTTCAATCGCAGTGAAGGCGTCATTTGTGCCTCACTATCAAAGTTGACAATATTTGAAATAAAATCGTCTCGTCTAACGTAACCTTGGATGTCCTTCCAGGAATTGGCTCGGTAACCTAGTAAAGTACAAACGGAGTCCAATGCCAGCTTCACTGCCTCGGGAGGATGCATCATAGATCGAAGTTCGGTGAGGTGTTGTTTTTTGATGTTGCTAACACTCTTTTGCGCTTCGATGACTGCCGGCTCTGCTTGTGCCAAATCCTTCATAACGATCTCTTGGCGTAAAAAGATCTCTTCCTCCTGGATTTTCAAAGCATGTTGAATTTCAATGGATGCTTCACGCTTGCGTTCTGCTTCGTTTTGTTCCGCAACCATGTGTCTAAGCATTTCCTTTGCTTCTTGACTTTTAATTTCGAGCTGACTTTTTTTCTGGGCCAAGCTTGCCTTTAGCTCTCTAACCTTCAACACGGTGTCTCGCAATTTGTCCAGACCTACGTTAAAATGACGCTGTTGATCTTCGAGTTCTTCGCTCTTTTCGTTGAAGATCACAACGAAACGCTTCAAGAAGTCAAGGAAGTCTCCAGGAGAGGTCACATGAGTCTTTTCGGCAGTTGAAATTGTAAGACCCTTTTCAAGAGCGCATTTATGAATCTGCACAATTGAGTTCGTTAAAGAAGTGCGGTAGGAGTTGACGAGATAAAAGCTTGGAGATACTGGAATTACTGAATCTGGAACAGTAAAAGCAGAACGGTCAATATCCAAGCGCTCGGTTAGAGAAGCTGCGACTTGCAACAATGTGTTATCCGACCAGTCACCCATCCAGTTCAAGACACATCTATTGAAAAGGGCAGGAGATGCAACAGCATGAGAAGATAAATCGGAATCAGGAGGATTCATCGTGAAGATAACGTGCAGGTTGCGAACAATTTCGCCTGTGAACCACTTATAAAGTTCATCCTGTGTGTCCAAATTCAAGCCCTGTCTCAAAGCACCTTCTTTGCAAGAAGTCATGAGAGTCGTGTAATCATCGCCTTCAAATAAACCAGGAACTTCACCGTTGGCTAGCAATGTGTTCATACGCTCCAGGAAAGCAGACTCTAGAATATTAGATTCATCCAGCATAAAGCAAATTTTTTCGCCGTTAGTTCCGGATCTTTTCAGAATATGGCGTAAATCTGAATCAAAGTCTTCTTGTGAGTATTTCCGAGTGGTTTTGAGTTGAACCATCTTGATACCATTCATCCATGCAACGAACCGAGAAAGCGTGGCTTTGCCGCTACCACTGACACCAATCAAAATGAGATGGCCTTGAGGCTGTCTCATAACGCGATCAATGCGCAGGACGTGGTCTAACAAGTCATCAAATAAAATAAGAGGTTTGTCCAGATCTTCTTCACAAAAGGTTCTCATTCTGGCTTTAACAAAACTTTTGAGCTCCTCCTTATCAACAGGAAGATAGTCCTTGGTAAGCCAATTGGAATAAAGGATGGGCATTTTTAGTGAGGTCTGTAGATCGACGTTGATAAAATGTTTGAAGGCAACATTTTGAAGCAATTCATGAGTCCATACTCGCTCGTCTGCTTCTGCAAGTCTATCGTGGAACAATCGTAATGCTTCGTGAGCCCAAATTCGTACAAGACCCTCTACGGAGAGGACGTCTAAAGGATTAATGGCTTCATATATACCTCGGCACCACCTAGTAAGCTCTCTAGGTGAGTAAACGTAATGGGACTGATTTGATTGCGAAAACCTTTCCTGTGAGCTCATGTAGAACTCAATCATCGCACTAGTCAAAGTTGACGCGTACCCGCGTAAAGTTGGAACACTCTTGAGGACAGCGGAATTAAACGATTCGTAGATTTGATGCAGCGAAGCCTTTCCAGGATAATCAACTAGGACAACAGCAGAGTGACGCAAAAACCGGAGATTGAGATCGTTTCTGCCCACATCGGTAGGAGGGTTACAAGCACCAACAAACTGAACACGAGATAAAGAAACCCACTGTTGTTGACTAGGGCTCCAGAACCCTTGTTGCTCAATCATTTGCCTTAGCAGGGAAATGGCTGTCTGAGTGCCATACTTGTCTGTAGCCGGTAAGTTGATTTCGTCACAGAAAACAACAAGCCAACGACCAATCTGGGAAGGTGAAAGGATTGTGCCTTTCATGGTCTTTTTGTATTCACAGTGCTGCTCAAGAGATTTGATGAGTAGGCTTGGCGTCGTGGCTTTTGAAAAATTTAATCCTACAACATCGAGATTTGGTAACTTCCGCAGAGCACCAAACAAAGTCATTGTTTTGCCTGAACCTGGCGGGCCACAAAGAACTATGGGTTTGTGAGCATTTAAAAGCCCATAGATGAGAGATTCGTGGCGCAAAGTGTCCAAAGTTGGAATCACTACGTCTGTTTTGATAACGCTATGAGAATCCAAATCGGTCCTTGGAACTTTATCGGCCCATCTCTCCCATTTGGCATCAGGTAGAGAAACGTCAAAATCAACGAGCGGGCTATCTGAATCAAAATCAAGGTTTCCAAATACAGGCAAAAGTAAAAGCTTAGCACCAATTTCCTCTCTTCCCGCTAGCGGACAGTCACCTGCAAAAGCCCATACAAGAGACAATAGTACAGACTTTGTAATGAAAATTAGCTGTTGTTCTTGGGTTGGACTAAAATCAACGTTTTGGTTTATAAACAGGAGCAGCTTGAGACAGGCTGAGTTGATCAAAGCAAAAACAGTGTTCAACGCCCGGGTCTCAGTAAATTCCATGACATGGTTGAGACGCCTGGCATTAGAGAGAAGATCGGGTAGACTGATCTGGCTAAATATGCTTAAAATCTTGTCGCAAACCAATGTTTGAATTTCCTCAATCTGGAGGCCCGATGACGTGAGATCCTCTTCTATGTCATCAAACCGATTTTTCTTCAATTGAAATAACAAGTGCTCAGTTTGCATAACAGGGGTGACGACAGAAGGGCCAAACCAAATCATACCGCATCGACTGACGGTGGCAGGAGTTGCATAGTTTAAATTCTCAACCTCAAATGCAATACAAACGTTCTTGGGCAAAGCTATTCTCTCACCGTTGGGGAGAGTCAGAATCTTGTTGTCATCAAGTACACTGTTGAGATTCTCAGCCCATTCGGGGTCGACGTCGCCATCAAAAACGATCCAATGGCGTTTCTGGTCTTCGCCGCGCAGATTATCAACAATTCGTCTTAATGTAGCAGTAAAGAGGCCATCAGTCCATTCTCGAGTTGTAGAGTCTAGACTTCCAAAAAGAGCTTCTTTTGACATGACTTTAGCATCAATAAGATGAAAAACACTTTCAATCTTCTCGACATCCTGCATTGCTTTTAATAGCGTCCTATAAACACTCGATTTACCAAATCCTGACGAACCAACAAGCATGATACCATGATGGATTTTCTGGAATTGGTAGAGCTGAAGCACTTTGGTGAGCCATTCATCGGAGACCGTATAGCCTTCTCTCGCAGCGTGTTCCCGAATTGATGTCTCAAGTTCAGAAGACTGAAACGGGCAATACTGAATATCGGGGAAGAGAGATTGTTCAATACCAAGCATGAGCTGTGCATCTTCTGCAATTAGCTTAGGTGCAACAGTCTCACGAAGACATTGAAGTATAATTGCAGCTTCCCACTTTTCAAGATCGAGTTCAGAATCTCTTTCAAGCTTGGCTCTTTTCAAGTTACCGGATGTGGCCAGTACATTTTTCAACGCACGTAGCCCAAAGTCGTAGTGGATCTGATCAGACAGCTTATTTTGAAGCTCACTAAAGAACGGAACAACAACTTGGGCCATCTTCTTAGCGTGAACAAATCCCTGTGAATTGAGAAGTACTTCAGCGATAATTTCCTTATCGGGCTTTGCCATTGAAAAGCTTCTAAACAGCTTTCTAAGGTTCTCGGGTAAACTATTTCTCCCAGCATACTCTGGATTCATGGTAATGAAGATTCCAGTCTCCTCGTTCAAAGTAACAGTTCGATTGACTAGCTCAATTTCAGATCTGTTGTCAGCTCCAATAGAAGCTTTTATTCCAAGCTCAATAGCTTCTATTTGCATAGAAACAGCTGAGAGAATTTGTTCGTTGAGACGGTTGAACTCATCAAAACAGCCCCAAGCACCCACTTGGCAAATACCAGCCAAAATTCTACCAATAGCTTGAAAATCAAATGACTCGTCGCAACAAAACACAACAACAAATTTACCTAAGTTGTGGCCAAGAGCTTTGACAGATTCAGTTTTGCCGGTTCCAGCAGGCCCATAAGGAGAACCACCTAATCGCTGCTCCAGGGCCTGTGTCATTGCCAGAAAGCACTTGTCTACTAGAGGAGTTGAAACAAGACGGTCAGGCATTCCCAAATACTCAAATCCATATCTAAATACGGCATTAGCTTGAGTAACAGAAAGACGATTGGTCGGTGAAGCATCCTGTTCGTATCGGTAAGTCATTTGACTTTGCCACAAAAAGTTCTGCGCTGATGTGATGTTTTTCGATACAAGACGAGATATGATGTCGCGCTGGTGGATCAGCTCAGTAACTAAACTCTCGCACTTTTTACGATTTACCAGGGAGAGTTCCTGCAAAACAAAATGGGCCATGTGCTGTAGCAAAATGGCATATGATTCCAAAATAGGTTCTAAGCCAGACCCGTTATTGAAAGCTTCTTCCACTCGTCGCGTCCAGAGAATTTGGGAAGTTAATATGGAAATTTGGGAGGGATATGACTGAATCCAAATCATAATCTTTTTGGGAGAGGGTGTTTCTTCCGACAGCAATCGAGTAAGTAATTCAAGGGAAGCAGGCAACATATTTGAAAGCGTAGCGCGCACCTCTGCTTCTAAAAGGATCAGCCAGTCAACCACACTGGAAACCTTGACAAGATTGATTTTCTTACTAAAAAGCACCTCTTCACCTTCTTTAGAGCGCACACCGTCAATCGTAGAATTTTCTTGGTCGTAAACTAAACCTGAGATTCCTGCAAACATCTTGTTGAGGTGCTTTTCAACCCTTACAATATCGTTAGAATTACCAATAATCTCAAGAAGGTCTTCATCACCGATAAAATAGAATCGAGCAAATCGCTGTCGCTCCTGCTCGTAATATTCTCCGAGAGCTTTTTGAACCTTTGCAAGAAGATCAGAGAGTCTTTCAATTGACTGTTGGACACCAGGAATATTCAAAACATCCAAAATCAATGGGGACTTGTAAACTTTGCGGAGAACTACAAAAAGCTCAGAGTTGATGCTCTGAAAACGTGATGATTCGATAGGAAGAATTTGCTTGATCTCGGAGTTGTTGTTGAAGACACCTTCTAAGTACACCCATTGTCTTTGCACATCGATCCAAACGTCAAATAAAACATGGATGCGGTTCAGTTTTTCTTCCCAGCCGCGAGCTTCTTCTTCAAATACCTTGAAGTAATGAGAATGATGCATGGCCCCCAATGAATTTAGATGATCGCTGCAAGTTTGAAAAAGATCGTCCCATCCTTTGATAAGACGACATGTGTTTTTATAGTTTGTGAGCTCAAGAGAATAGTTGGCCCAGGTCTGGCGAACTTGCCTGAGAAAAATTTCAAGAGCAAGTTCACCTTGAGCTTCCGTAACTATATCTTTGATAAAAGCGGAATTGGCCAAGAGTTCCAAGTCCCAAACATCGCCTAAGGTCATGGAATTCAGGAAAAGTCGCCTGCTTTTTGCCAAACTCCTAAATAGTTTTTGCCAGTGTCTTTCATGAATAGCTTCAGTTTTCAGGTCAATAATGAACGTCTGGGATTTGATGAGGTTTTTCAGCACATTTTGGATATGCTCAAAAGCAGCATATTGACGGATTCGAGTTGGCATTCCTTTAGTAATTTCCACCAGGTCATCCAGGCTCTTTCTGACCTTTCTGGGAACTATGCTTGCCCATGGGGCTTCGCGAAGATCATTGAGAGAATTCCAGATGCTTTCTAGAGCAGCCCATACAGAGCTAAAGTCTCTTACCTCTTCAATAACTGATTCCAGACTTGAAGCAATTTTAAAATCTAAATCTAGCGCACTTGCAGCTTTCGTGAGCGTAGTTGAAGCCTCTAGTAGAGATGTTGCCTCAGTTTCGAATCTGGAAAGTCTGTTGAGAGCTTCAGATGGGCTCAGAGAACCAGATATTGGTTTATCTTCCTCCCATTGAATCTCCAAATTTTGGATGCGATCGGTAAGTCGCTTCATCTCAGACTGAACACGGGCTCTAATTCCATCGATTTGAGACTCTATGATGGCAGACTTTTTACCAAGAATTTCTTTCAATGCTGCCCATTCGTTATCTACCTGGTCAATGAATAGCCAATTGGGAGGAAATCTAAATCTATAACGTGAAAGAGTTGTTTGGCCATTGCGAAACAGTGTTACCTGCGTTTCCCATTTGGCCAAAAAGATGTTGCAGCTTTGGACTTTGGTAACAGTGGAGACTACTTGGTCGGTAGAAAAGGCATCTATAGTTTGCTGCTCAAGGTCCCGTCGAAGAGCTTCCATCTCTACACACAAGTCTTTCATGGCGGAATTGAGGCGATGAGAAAACTTGAGAATAATGTCTTGTTGCCAGCCGTCGTACTTCGCGTTGATTCTCACTTGAACAGTGCGAAAGTCGATTCTCAATAAACCGAACGTTTTATAGACATCAGTAGTATCGAATGTAGATCTGGCTTTGCGTATTTCGTTCATTATTTGAAGCCATTTAGCCATGTCAGTACCAAGAGTCTCGAATACCTGAGAAGCTTCAAGATCCCATAATGCCTGAAATTGATACCAATTGTCTAGGTATAGCTCAGCATTTTGGATGTGATGTTCAATGAGAAACATAACCTTGCTAGTATCTTCGCTCATCGAAAGGGGTATATCGCTAAAAGTTTCAGACTTAGAACTTTCACGCTTTATGGCAATCTTGATGTCGAATCTGTTTGCTTCGATTTTTTTAAGACGAGAAGTGCTGTCAATGTTTTGTTGAAAATTGAAAAGCCAGTTGCATCGAGCAGCTTCCAGAGGAGGATGGAGAGAAATCACTCTGTTTTTCAGCGTCAATTCATGAACAAGAACTTTATTTGGCACAGCTAAATTTTGTTCCATGTCGGGTTTATCAAAAGCGGAGATCCAAATTCTAACAGCTTCCCGGCAACGTTGAATGAGAGTTTCTCTGATTTCGTTGTTAAGATTGTCGACAAATTGACTCACATTTACATAGCCTTCTAAGTTGAGTTTGTCAACTTCTTCCTGTATTGGGGCAAGAATTTTACTAAATGTGTCGTAACTGAAATTGCAAGTTTTTAACTGAGCGAGAGAGCTTGAAATGGAGTTGTAGATGACGGTTAGCTCTTGCGATTTCGCTTCCAACACTTTGACGCTAGTCTCAAATTCTTGGACAAATCTGACGTGTCTATTTTCGGAGGCGTGCCCTTGATCATATTTGAGATCATATATGTGAATGAAGGATTCCCAGTTGAACGTGAAGCCCTTTTCGAGTAAATAGTACACTTTGTTCTCATAACCATTAAGAAGCTCATTTGTCTTGTGTTGTTGGCTGATTAGTGTTTGGGTACGATAAAGAGATTTCAAAGTATCGATAAGGCCAACAGCATATGGATAAACTCGTTTGGCATCTTTTCCCACACTATTCAAGGAATGGGGTACTTGGTAGTTTAGCCAAGAAAGGTTTCTCACTTCTTTGAATAGTGAAATGACTTGGGGATCAAAGTTGATGGATAAGTCATACAGAGATATGTTGGTTCCAGCTTTCCTGTTACGATTGATGCGGAATAGAAACCCACTTATTTCTAAGTTCTTTTTCGTGACGCTTGCAAGCCAGGATTCGTAAATCGGAGTGGTGTCCAATTTTTGTCTGAAAAGAGCACTTTCTGAGTGAAGCTTTTGTCCCTCTGCATAGTACTGCCAGCCCTTGCCTAAAACTGCCTCTACCCGCTTCATGTAATTGTCTAGCTGGCGTTCAATCTGACGGATCCAGATGATTGTTCCAGAAACTGGAGGAACATCTCGAAGCTTAGACATTTCATAAGCTTCGGAATTTGAGTATTGCTGTCTAAATCGGTCATGAAGTGCAGAAATGTCGGCTTTAACGTTATCAATTAAACGAGACTGGTATTCTTGAATAGCGCCACGAATAGATGCGCGCACAAATAGAGCATTGAACTTGGAAAAGACGCGAAACATTTCGTTGGAAGTTTTAGCGGTGGCAAGTCTATCCCTAAGCATTGCAATGATTGCATTTTCTACGCGAGTGGTTCTTTCGTTGTATTCTTTCTCGGCTTTGTTCCAAGTATAAACACCATCTAGTATGTTAGTTATTTTTCAGAAAAACGTAGTAGGATAGTTACCTTCAGATATGTCTAGTGCATCAATGGTTTTCAGTATATTGTAGGCGTGGTCAATCTCTTCAAGAGGATCAATGCCATCGAAGCCAACAGGGATAGAACCTTCAATCCGATTGTCAGATCCCAAAACCTTTGCTAGTGTATCGCAAAGTTCTTGATGGCGCATTCTGAATGAAGTTATATAATCTAATCGCTCTTTGGTTTTGTGATGCCGAGGATTTATCCTGATGGGAATAAATTTCTCAGCACGCTTGCGTGTAACCTCTCGAGCAATATTGGTGAATTCTTTAATTTGGTCATCCCAAGTAAGAAATATCTCACGCACGAGTTGGATGGTTTGATTGAATGAGGCAAAGTCAAGGTGGATTAGCCTGATCCCTCCCAAAATATTTTGAAGAGACGAGTTCAAATCATCAGAAATACCTTCGACAAGGGATAAAGCACGCCTCACCGGATATGGGGTGATGCGAAGTTTTTTGTTGAGATGTCCCAATATAAGTAGTACAGCCTTTTGTACACCAGTGAGAGTAGTGGCAGAGATGAGTTCGTCGAGGGGGAAGTCGCGCATGAGTTGATTATATTTGGCAATTTTCTCCGAGGCCTCTTTAATGCCAGTGTCGGAAAGAAAAGAAACGGTTGCATGAAAGCGCTTTGCATTGCGTAAGATTTTGAGAGTAAGCGTAACTCCAGGGCCTTGGAGTTGATCCTCAATGTGTTTAAGAGCTGTTTCCATTGAGAGCCAAAAGTTGATTTCTTGAGCTGCTGTACCACTGTCTGGATCGCGACTCATCCTGGTGATTCCTTGAATAGATTTGATCCAGCCATTGACTATCGATTGCAAAGAATTTAAAAAGTCTGTATCAGTCAGATATTCTGAGGGGATTGAATCAATGGTTGGCTCTGAGTTAGGGCTCGCTTCCAGGGCTTTATCGATTATAGGGTGAAGATTTAAAGTGAGTTCTGGAATTTCAATGTTTTGTTGGAGGTGAAGAAGTGCAAGCTCTAGCTCAGCAATTTTGCGGCGTGTTGCAGGAATTGCACCAAGAGCTTCTTTGTCTTGGTAGTTTCTTGTCGTGGTGATCACCTCTTGAGAAGAAGAAAGCTGGGATGATGCTTCAAAGTATGGACCAAGAGCGAAGTGAACAAGGGAGTGTAGAGCCTCGAATGGGCTGGCATTTGTATGGGCTTTTATCGTTGGAAGCACAAGAGTTTGCAATTGAGAGTGAAGCGAAGCGCTGCCGTCTAAAGGAGAAGGGCCTTTGATTAAAGCCACGCAATCAACAGTAGAGTCTGTAATTGATAGTTTCGTGTCGAGCCGATATGTGTATTTGTCTAAACTGTTAGAGACTTCCTAGGGATATGAATAAACGCACCTGTATCACCTAAGACTTGGGAAGCTACCAATTCCTTAAGAATGAACAAAACTAATGGTGCTGAGTCGGAGGCAAAGGAAGAGCACACCTTGAGTGCGGACGGAGAATGATTAGTGGGGGAAGACGGGGAATCCACAACGTTTCCTTCGGGATCTTCCAGAATGGTTTGAAGAACATTGTTGATGTAACTAATGAGCTTCAGAGGGCTAACTGATTCGATTAGAGAAGTCTCTTCGAATGAACTGCTATCGAGGTTCTCGTTGATTTGAGAAGTCATTTCTATACGGTCAGATCAGCAGTATAACAGCAAGTGCAATGTCTTACCATTTGATTTGGCTATAGTATCTATGGTATCAACAGTGATCAATAAGCGTAGCCACGCTAGATTTCAGTGCGTGAGTGTGGAACAATGACGAGCAGGACCTTGATTCAATCTCGAATTTGTTCACATGAATTCTTGAAGGTGAAACTACTCCTTTGTTGGGCAAGGGTTTGGTGTGACGCGAACAAGCGAGACTACGCGAGGTCGGGTACTTGTGTATTCGAATCCCTAGGAGCTCTAAGTGAGAGCCATGACTGTCCGCTTGATATGTCCTTTATGAAAGTATCATCTCTTATGTACGAGCAGTATTATCTATATTTATTTGATACTGTGTTGAGCGAGCCCTAAACTGGTCTAGGCGATAAAAAATGTGAGGTTCAGCATACGTAGTAAACTGCGCTTTGAGCCACATTCACAAACGAAGAGCGTTCCAGATATCATGGAACACTGACTGTGCTACGAAGAACTCACGGGCCTCAACAGGACCAGACTTAAAAATAAAAGCAGTGTTAGCACTCAGCGCATAATAGTAACTTCGCACCAAAGTAGGTAAATCACGTGGTTTACCCTGCGTTTGTGCTACCCAGATCAAATACCCCTGCCCTGAAAATTCGCCGGCTGAAAAAAATTTCACCGTCTCTTTGTAACTTTTTTTTCTCTGAAATATCTTTCCTTAACGACGACCACACACTTCGACCAGCTTTCGAAGCCAACAAATTTCCATTAAAGCGAAACAAATTTCAAAGTTCTCAAGATGGCTTTGATTCTGACTGAGACGTCGGCAGGTTACGCCCTGCTGAAGGCTAAAGACAAGAAGATTTACAAGTCAACAACCTTGATCGAAGATCTGTCGAGCGTGGAGAAAGTCGCCGAGCAGTTCAAGGTAAAGGCCTTTTCAAAGTTTGAGTCCGCTGCATCCGCTTTGGAGGAGGTCAACTCTGTCATCGAGGGAAGGGTCTCCGAGAAGCTGGCCAGCCTGCTGAACGACATTAAGGCCGACAAGAAAACAGCTTTGATTGTGGCCGATCCCAAACTCGGAAATGCCATCAACAAGCTACCTGATCTCGGTCTGAACGTTGTTTCTGACACCGCTAGTCTGGATCTTTTCCGCGCCATCAGAGAACATCTTCCTACGCTACTACCTGGTCTGACTGAAAAGGATCTGTCTACCATGTCGCTTGGTCTTGCTCACTCTCTTGGACGACACAAGCTCAAGTTCTCTCCTGATAAGGTTGATACTATGATTGTTCAGGCTATTGCTCTGCTTGACGATCTGGATAAGGAGCTCAACACTTATGCCATGAGAATTAAGGAATGGTACGGATGGCATTTCCCTGAGATGGGCAAGATTGTCCAGGACAATGCTGCCTACGCCCGTGTTATCAAGGTCATGGGATTCCGCTCTAACGCGTCTACTATCGACCTTTCTGAGGTTCTCCCCGAGGAGGTTGAGACGCAGCTCAAAGAGGCTGCTGAGATTTCCATGGGTACCGAGATCACTGATTTTGATCTTGACAACATCAAGTCACTTGCAGACCAAGTTATTGACTTTGCCGAGTACCGCGAGCAACTGTCAAATTACCTTAACGCTCGTATGGCCGCTATTGCTCCCAATCTTACTGCTCTTGTCGGTGAGCTTGTTGGAGCCCGTTTGATTGCTCACGGCGGAAGTCTGATCAACCTTGCCAAGGCCCCTGCTTCCACTGTGCAAATTCTGGGTGCCGAGAAGGCGCTTTTCCGTGCTCTCAAGACCAAGCATGATACCCCCAAGTACGGTATCATCTACCACGCATCTCTGGTCGGCCAAGCATCTGGAAAGAACAAGGGTAAGATTGCACGTATGCTTGCAGCCAAGACGTCTGTCAGTCTAAGATACGATGCTCTCGCTGAGGACCGTGAGGATGTGGCCAGCATTGGTATTGATGACCGAATCAAGATTGAGCGACGACTAGGTCAGCTAGAGGGCCGCGACATGTCTACAACAGTTGCCCGGGTTGGCGTAAACGACAAGAAGCAAGCTAAGGTTGATTTCAAGGACAACACTGGATACAACGCTGATGTCGACACTGCAATGAACGACGCACCTGAAGAAAACGACTCTGACGACGAGGACTCTGAAGACGAGACCGTTGCAAAGAAGGAGAAGAAAGAGAAGAAGGTCAAGAAAGAAAAGAAGGAAAAGAAGGAAAAGAAGGAAAAGAAGGAAAAGAAGGACAAAAAGAAGGACAAGAAGAGAAAGCGAGACTCTGACGATGAGGCTGAGGAAGAGGCTGAAGTGAAGGATAAGAAGAAGGATAAGAAGAAGAAGAAGAGCAAGGACTAAACTGTTCACTAGATGTTTTTTATTCTATTTGTATTTTATATTATATTATTATATTGTTTCGTTCAAATGTTGTTGATGTTAAAATGAAGCTAAAGAAGGAAGGGCTAGAAGTTGAAATTTCGAAGTTTGAGGTTAAAGTGGGAGGTTTCGGTTGGGAGATCAAATTAGACTCAACACCTTCAAATTCTACAATTAGCTTCATTCATCATTCCATCACCACCTTTCACCCTTTTTCACAAAAAGTTTTCCAGTTCACGTTATATGCCGCAGTATATACCTTCTACAATAGAGTGCAAACAAACAAACAAACAAACAAACAAACACACACACACACACACACACACACACACACACACACACACACACAGGTAACACATTCCGACAATACCGAAAGAAAAAATAAAAAAAGAATAAATCTCAATAATGATGAATGGCGGTGCACTCTACACCGATGTCTCCGGAAACCTTCCCGAGCTCAGCGGCATGTCCAACTTTGTAGTTGAGCTTGCGCGGCAGCTCGAAAGCAATCGAGAAGTTGTTAATAAAATAAATAGAGCAGCGGATAGGGTGATTGGACAGGAGCGGGATAAGATAAGAAGGCTTCGGGAAGGGTATGAAATACATGGGGTAGAAGAACTGGAAGAGGAAGAGGAGGAGGATGGTGGACATAAGAGTGATAATGACGATGATATTCGGATTGGAGAGCGAGGTGATGAAAATTTCAACATCAACACAAATGAAAAGCATAGCCAAGGATCATACAATGAACGGGTTTTAGGCAGAGACAGCAGGGACCTCAACAGGAGAACGACAGCACTCAGCAATAACTACGTCACACAGGAAAGGGTGCCAAGGGTACTGGGAAAGAAAAAGGGAAAGACGGCGACACCGACACAAACACAGGCCCAAACGCGGGATTACAAACATAATACAGGCGAGCGACAATTGTTACAATCGACGCAACGACCGGCACAACAACTAGCGTCACTAAAAAGTCAACGGCATAGCTATAGAGCTATAATAGATCCTCAGCATGAACAGGAAGAGAACGATTACGACGAAGATGGATACCGATCAGTAGACGAGGTTGATGATGATCTTGAACACAGCAAGAATATCAACAACGTCATTAATAGGATTGGCCACGTCAATATAGACAATCAAACGCAAAAAGAAGATGAAGATTTAGGTCAAAAGGAAGATGAAGATGAAGATGAATATGAAGATGAAGACCAAAAAACCGAAGGAGAAGACGACCAAATTAACACTGCCGTTACTTCTACTCTTGTTGAAGAGGAACCTCACATTGACACACAAGCAGCCACGTCGCGCGAAAACCTCAACCTCCGCATTGAGCTGCAACGCCTTGAGACCCTTGAACAGCGAATGACCTCTCTTATCAAGCGATTTGAAGTCACAGCAGGGCAAGTCAAGGACGGGTCACAAAATTACATGCGCGAGTACAATGTTGCGTCGCAGTCGCTGGTGGACTCGTACGAACAGAGGTTGCAGATGGAAAAAGAAACTCAGCAAAGGTTGAGGCAGCAAAAGGGACAGATGCTGGAAGAGCTAGCGAACTTGCAGGGCATTGTAGGACAGACAAGCATGTTGATGGGAAATGATGTTGTGCAGAGGTTGGAGGATACAGAGAACTTTATTACGTATACTACGAGGAAAGCAATGTAGAAACGGATTTAGTCCATTCATTAGATATATATACACATATATATCGGTTCAAAATTATATACTGTATTTTAGAGCAGCTCTAGTAGGAACATTGATAAGTGAAAGAGTTTATTATTTTTTTTTTTTTTTTTTTTTTTTTGAGGATTTCAAACAGGACCAAATATATCAGGTCGACGCTGTTCCCACAATGGCATATCTCTACGCACTAATGAACACACACATAAGTTAGCTTCCCACACATAACCCAATAATAACAATAATAATAAACAATAATAACCAATGAAACACACAACACTTACCAGTCTCTAATACACTCAAATCAATATCTGCCAAAATAAGCCTTCCTTCTTCCTCACCTTCCTTTCCATGTATATAATTATTCACATCTGGAGCTTGTGCCAACACCGTTCCCCACGGATCTACAATCAAGCTATGTCCATATGAGATTCTTCGTCCCTCTTTATCATGGACACCCGCCTGGCCCGCCATGATGACATAGCACTGCGTGTCGATTGCGCGGGCCCGCGCTAAAACTTCCCAATGTGCGGCGCCTGTGCGGACAGTGAAAGCTGAAGGGAAAATGAGGACTTGGGAACCAAGAGACCGAAGCTTTAGGGCATGTTCTGGGAATCGAATGTCGTAACAGATTGCTGGGCCGACTGTTTATATCTTTTAGTCAAACAAACAAATAAACAATGTAATGCTTTATATTCTGTTTCAATTGCAATTGATGAAAATTTCAGTTGACCTGTTAACTTACCTTTGCCAATCGGAGTATCAAACGGCAGGCCAATATCGTTGCCAGGCTCAACTGATTTCGACTCTTTCAAAACGGGTCCATTTTTAATATCGACATCAAATAGATGAATTTTCTGGTATCTGTATTGGATCAGACCATTTGAGTCAAAATGTAGTAAGGTATTCTTGACTCTTTTTTCTCTGCCGCTGCCGTTGTTGTTGTTGCTGCTATCATATTCACCAGCCGAAATAGGTTCATGAACACCAATTGACACTTGTGGTTTCACAGCCTCGACCGGCAATTCTCTCAACGCCTTTTTTATGCCAAGCACTACCGGTGACGTTTCCACAGGCTGTACCAGGCTCACGGTTTCAGCAGGTGAGCCTGCTATATAGTCGCTTGCCTCGGGAAGAAACAAAACCGCGGCACCAGCTTGGGATGCCCTTTTGATGAGCGAGGTGATAATGGAGGCGTTGTGGGTGAGAGAGGACGTGGCGCAAAATTGGCCGACTGCGGCTAAAACCATTGTGTGTTTGTGGTGTATTGGTATGGTATGAAAATGTTGGTGATGTGGTGCAAAGTCAGTGGTGGTGGGGTGGAAGGTCCGCTGGGAACTTTTTTTTTAGGAGCTACTTGCTTGCAATGGCGATTGCAATATGGAATTGGATTGCGTGCCGCTTAGTAAAAATGACCCGCGGTAATCCGTCGGATTTCCCGTTAACCAAAAGGCTTTACTTCTTGTTGCTTTCAGTTGTTTGACAAAATATAGTAGGTAGGATCTGAAGCACAGGCTAAAGTGATTTTGGTCAGTGAACCCGTGTAAGTAGTCCAAGAGGTATTGATGTTTCTTTGACCTTCACTTCTCCGACCTTTTTCAATCAAAATGGGTGTAGAGATCTAGGAACAAAATCTTTCGGCTGTTGCCATGATTGTTCATTTGCTCTATACAATTCAGCTTGACTGACATACTATGGAGTCAGTGGATTAGACTGTACACCGTTATAGCCCATTTAGGGCAGCAATTCAGCAACTCAACAATCCTCTAGCTCTTTCATATACAGCCACGGTAACTTGGTTATGATTCATCATATGATCATATGATATCATATGGCATTCTGTGTATATACACAATATTTTGCTGCAGTGACTGCCAGTGGCTGTTGATAGGATCTACCGGTTTTCTTCAAATACAATTGTCAGGCTCATGGATCACAAGCCAAGAAATCAGAATCAAGAATTCAAAATCAATTAAGAAAAAATGCTGAGCCTCCGCCCATCTCTAAGCCCTCTCCAAGTATTCACCGGTTTGACATCTCGGTGTGGATTTCCTTGATATCGTAAGCTTCTATTTCCGGGCTTTTTCGCACCCACACACATTACACAATGAAAGGAAAGAAAAAAAAAAAACAGCGCGCATAATTCCATACATATTTGTATGCAGTATTCCATGGATTTATGCACAGAAGCCGCAGTCTGTCCAATAAAATAAACCTAATCTACAGAGAACAATGCCCCCTCTAATAGCCTAAAAGATTTTCCATGCAGAGCTCTTTGTTCCCCCCAGCCATTTGAAGGCTTAGTCTTGGACCTTAACCTTCCAGAACATTTCTAAAAATGGGTATAAGCCTCTCTCAACAAACCTTATTATGAAGAGAACAATAGCCAACTTTCTTCATTAGTCTTGCCATTATAGAACAGTATTATATTTATATGTATATATTTTCTTTTGTCATTTTTTTTTGCATTGTATATATAAACTCAAACATCTCCCTTTCTTTTCTTCTCTTCTATCAAATTAAAAGAAAAACATCATTATACCATGTTACATTTTCAACAATTGCAGTCTATCTATCCTTTCTCTTTCTTCTGAGAATATGCTCCATACTGACCCACCATCCCCTTTTTAGTGTTCAACACCGCTCATAAAATCATTTTCCCGGTGAGAACAGTATATGTTACTTCCAGTTGTTATCTTGCCTGCTACACCGCTCAATCATGTTTTCTAGCCACTCCTCATTCTTTCTGCCTCCTTCCACGATTCTTTCCGCCGCCATCTCAATCGATTTCCAACAAGGCTCCATGATTTGGCTGATTTTTTTCTCTTCAGCCTCGTTTGCACAGGACCCATCTGCATAGTACAGCTTGGGTCGTGCAGACAGGTAGTGGGAGAGGGCTTGGCGGTATTGGGATGCGAGGGTGAGAAGTGGAGGATTGTGAAGGGCGTTAGTATGTGTTGTAGTGGCAAGGAGTGATTCGAGGGAGGTCGTGGTGGTTGCGGGGTATGGGATTGGTTCGTTATGGGTTGGTGTGTTCGTGTGAGTGAACTCAGCGTGCGGTTTTTGCAGTTGCAGTGGCGATTCGGAATGACTGACTTGATCATAGGAAAATCCGTCGCCGATACCATGAAATACCAGGGGAGACATGCTATACGGGGACCCTGAATTGCTACGATCGCCTTCTAGTAGAGACATTTCGTTTGGGGTTGCCTCGGAAATCATGTTCATTGAGATGGTGGTGGGCCGGTCTGCTGCTTGAGATACACTTGGATCCAGCGCAAATGATTGTGATTGCTCAAAGGGCCGTAACTGATCGAATGGCTGAGACTGGTCAAATGTGTGCGATTGATCATATGCTTGTGGGGGTTGAATAAGTGATTCCCTTAATGACTGCCGTGTTGTTTGCGTTTGCGTCGCGTCTACAGGTATGATTCCCGCCTTTTCCCACGCGCTTCGCACATTCTGAACCTTCAGGCTCGATGTTCTAGCTTTGTGAAGTATTTCGAAACAAGTGTCCCACGCAATCTTGCCCGTACGGTCTATAAGCGGGTACATTTCAGATAGACTGCACACAGCCTGGGCGTATGCCGGCAGAACGGTGTTGCTGTCCATGGGCTGCAACGCCAAAGAGTTCAAAGAGGCGTGAGTACTGGCACTTTGATGATGATTCTGGTTAAGGCTGGTGCAGGAGGGGAAGAGGTAAAACACAATGCGGTGGTCTAGGGCAAACTGCAAAACACTCGCTGAAAAGAGCAGAGGGTTTGCTTCCATGAAAATGGCTCGGTATCCCTCGGGCCCTGCCTTTTGGGCAGTGTTGGGCTCAAAGATGTACTCCAACCAGTCATGTAGTGAAGTGGCGTTGGCGCATCCGTCCAAATTGCTAATGAGCGCGCCGTACTCCTTTGTGGCGACGCCCACAACGTTGGAATTAGGGCCCTTGACTATGACCATTGAGGGCAGAACGGAGCCGTCGCCACAGATGCAGTCTACCGATGAGAGAACGGGCTCGAGGCCTTCTACGGCCAACGCAGCTGACGACCTGTGAAACTCGCTGCGCTTGAAACACGCAAGCCGGCTGTTGTTGGCATCTTTGAAATGGCTCAGCTCGACCACGCTGTAGACATTTTCTGCGGAAATGTCGTACTTTGCAAACCCAGTAGATATGTCTGCATACCACTGATCTACGACGGATTTGGCCATGCCAATACCACTGCCTGTCTCTGCGGCGGCAGTTGCTGCCTTTTCCTTATTCATTGACTTACTCATGATTTCACTGACCGCCTCATGTCTGCGCCTGAACCCTGCCGTCCAGCTGATTCCTAGGTCCTTGACTGGGGTCTCGCTTTTATTGCGTCTATAATCATTGACAAGGTTACACAAGAACGACGACGTGAGCATATTACTGTAAGCCACGAACGTGTGCAGGAGCATGTTTTCAATGCCCAGCTCTTCTGTGGGGGTGAGGGCCATGAGCTGGGCGTGGAACTCTTGGCGGGACGAAGCGCCCTGGTACCGGCGACGCAGGGTTTCATGCGACACTTTGACTTTTTTGGCAGCGGCGCGGATGGAAACGGAACCGGACTTGACGATCTCGATGCCGGCGGCGATGCGCAGCTCGTAGTCGTTGTCGTTTTCGGAGCGGCCGGCAGCAGCGGCACTGCCCATGGGTTTTTTCTTGTGTGTGCGCAGTTGTTTGTTGATGATGATGTTGTTGTTGTTGTTGTAGACGGTGGTGTAGTGAGAGGTGGGAGGTTCGTCGTCGTCGAAGGTGAAGTTTATGTCTGCAAAAGTGTCTACTTGTAGGTCTAGGTCAAGAGAAAGCTCTGTTTTGGGGTCAATGGAGTCAATCAAAGGGGAGAAGGTGTAGGTGGTGGAGGAGTCGGTGGCCGGAGAGTCGAAGTCTTGCGGGATGAGCCTTGGAGAGTGTATTGATCTGGGAGAGGAAGCGGAGGCCGAAGAAAAGTTGAACTCGAACGGGCTGATGATGGTGTTGGTAATACTTGAGTCTGGATGAGTGTGTGTGTCTGTGTGTGTGAGTCTGTGCATGGTCGATTACTGTTGTTACAGGTGCTATAGAACGAACGATACAATGAACGATAGACTGACCGATAGACTGATGAACGATAGGACTGAACAATTAAAATGGAAATAAAAACAAAAAGAAAAGGAATAGAATGAAATGTAAAATGTAATTTACTGTGATTTATTAAAACATGCCAGGTCCCAGAGTTTATATAAAAGCTGATATCGGGGGGAGGTGTAGAGGGGTGATGGCAGTAAAAGCTGTGAAGGAAGAAGCAGAATAAGGCATTGCGGCTGTGTGTGTGTGGTTGGGTGGGTGTTTGTGTGCGCAGTAAAGCATGGGGGCATTTTTATGTGTCTGTATGCTTAACACAAAAAAAAAAAAAGAATATAGTGTGGGGCGTTTTCTTGTATGTGAGTGAGTGAGTGAGTGAGTGAGTGAGTGTGTGTGTGTGTGTGTGTGTGTGTATATTATACATGTATATGATGAGAGTGTGCAGCAAAGCTTAGCCTATAGGCAAGTGCTGCGGTTGTTGCGGGCTGGAGCTTTTGTGCCTGTAATACCAGTCTTCTATTGTTCATGTCGCTGCCGGCCCAGTTATTTGTTGTTTACTACGACTTTACGGGCTAGCACAGCACGAGACTTTGTAGTACAGGAGCGAGTAGCCTTATGATCGATTCAACGACAATCGATCAATCGCACTTACTACGCTCGTTGCGCTCATAAAACGTATTGTACACATAGTACACATAGTACGCATTGCACGCCTATAGGAAAAGGAGGACGAACCAAAAAAAATAAAAAATAAAAAAATAAATAAAAAAGAACCCAAAATATATAAAAATAGACGTCAATACATGCAAGAATAGATGGCTGTGAGAGGCTGTAGCTGCCCCTTTTTCGGACAAAGCAAGGCTTCGAAGCTTAGCTTTTTGGCAGCGGCAGCGGCAGCAGCAGCAGCAGCAGCTTTACGCGTGCGTGCACAGCCCTAAACTTTGTGCGTGTGCGTGTGAGTTCGTAAACGGTTTCGTTTCATGCTCTTTTGGGAAAACCGCTGAGAACCGTAATTCGAATTGGCCAATCATGATCGATCTCTACAGGGGAGGGGGATTTATACTCGGATAGGCCACGAGTAGTGACCTTACATGTGCTTGTGTGAGGCTGCTTTGGCGATGGCTCCAGCTAGTTGTTCACAGCAGAGACGCTGATGATGAGTTGGGTCGATGAGTAGACGGTGATAGTCAATGGCAGATGACGGTAGCTGGTGATAACAGTACATTGATAATAATGTACTGGTCAGTGCTACTAAAGTCTACAGTACAATCAAAGAAAAAGAGAGCAGATTAAGCTGTAAGGGAGCCATAGAGCAGCAAGAGAACAGCAAGAGAAGAAATCAGCTTCACGTCGTGATGCCTAGTCTCGCCAACGTCTAAAAACCAAAAACCAAAAACCAAAGACTGAAAGACTTACAAAAACTACGGTGCGAGCCCTCGCCAGCACTCCCCAGCTCAAGCTCCCCAGCTCAAGCTCCCCAGCATCCGCGGCTTCTAAAATTAAATCTCGAGACCTGTCTAGAGTCAACTCAACTCAAATAAGCAGCCAAGTTCACAGCCAAGTCAACAACAAGCATGAAACAACGTCATCAGTTCACCTACCGCCGCCGCCGCCTTCAAGGCCCCGTGAATTCATTGTTTGCGGGTTGTTTTGGTTTCTTTTATTGTGCACTGCCTGATCACGATCGTTACCATTACCACCTCTTCTACCACTACCTCCACCATCATCATCGTCATGCTCCCTTGATTCAGCCATGCTGACTCAGCAGCTGCGCCGGCCGCTGCGCACGGCCGCACACACAAGCGCCAGTGCAAAGGCATCGGGGCTAGGGCACCTGCGCCAGCGAACCACCTGCTACAGCAAGACTCAGTCACTCCCACCGCCCACACACACACACACACTTTCTTTCTTCCTTTTCCCTCTTCCCCCTTCCCTTTTCTTGCCTACTGCTCCAAGCTTTTTCTGTCTGAACCCCCGAGCTCAAGACCAAGACCAAGATCAAGACTAGCACTATGGATCTATTGTCTGGCTTCTTGCTAAACAAGAACCCGCTGTCCTGCTTGGAACGATTATCATGTCCATCTGATGCTAGGGCAACCCAACCCTTCACATGAGGTGTTCATTGTTACGTGCATTTGATCTGATTTGTTTCGTTTCAGAGCAAGGCCCCATGCAATCAATATGGTGTTTTCCATGAACTCTCTACTCGTGGAATACATCAAGCAATACAATTATCAAGTTTTTTTTTTTTTTCACTTTGATGGCCACATCACTCCAGACAGCTCGACAGAAAACCTGGGTATAGCACTTTGTTGGCTACATCCTGTCCATGTCTACGCTGCTCTCTTGTTAAAAAACAAACAAACAAACTAGGTATCTACTTGAATCTACAGCTTCTTTTTACTTGACTCTACATCTTCTATTACCTGTATCGTCCGCATTCAACGTCGCTCACGTCGAAGGCTCAGTGCTGAAATCTCCACATTTCAAGGGTTAGGCCGTTTGCTCCCAGCAGCTAGGCAACCGTGAAAAAAAAATTTTATGATCTGGAATTATAAACATTGAATACTTTTGACAGTATTGCACAGTATACACAGTATAACACAGTATTGCACAAAGCTTGCCTGTCAATCTGAATTTACTAATGTCAGACTCGAATGGCAGTGTAGCAGAAGAGCCCTCCTTTTCTGGTCAGCTTCGCGATATGGGACTAGGTGACTGTCCCGGCCCTCAAGCAACAAACACGAGAGAAAGTAGCGATTCAACTCAGGAAGATGTGAATGATGTCTTGATTGCTCACTGTGATGATCAGCTTCTGTTGACAGCGGACTTCGAGCCCTCTGAGGACAAAGCAGATGCAGACAATAGCAGCCACAGCATGAACGCGGAAGTCTGTGCGCAGGAAACCGAATACGATATGGAAGAGGGCGTCAAGGATGAAGTTGAAACCGCTTTCAAGAGCATGTTCGAATCAGGTGAAGCTTCAAAGCCGCAAGAAGACACAGGAGCTGCATTTGACTTGGACGCTTTGTTCTTTGATAGCGAAAGTCCTTCAGAACTGCCAGAAACTTCCCATACTCTGATCGACCCTCTTTCTGAGAATTGTCCGCTCAAGAGATCTCTGACGCCTCCTAACGAGGAAGCCGACGTGCCAACAGCCACCGGTAAGCGGCAGAAATGCTCAGAGGCTGATGCAGGGTTTCACTTCCCAACAGGTCAAGCACCCATCCCTGTTGAAACTCTGACGCCTGATTCCTCAACCACGCCATCTCCAGAGTATTTCACAACAACGATCCCCCATTCCCAAATACTCAAATCCATCAACAAACTCAAATCCGTAATGCTGCCCGCACAAAGGCTCCTTACAACCTACAATACTTTGAAACAAACGAGCTCCAGTGCCACCTCCGGACTAGCTGAAGCGAGCAAACAGCTAGCAGAAGCAAACCGGTGGAGGTTCGTTCTTGCAGATCGAAACGCGCGTCTCAGGTCACAGGTGGTGGACATAACCAGAGAAAAAGAAGTTCTGAAATCGGCCATTACCAAACTCCACAGCGGCACAAACGGACTGAAGAAGAACGAAAAACTCATGATGGAAATTGAAGAAAAGAATCTTGAGATTGTCAGGCTGTAAGTATCTAAAACTGTGTCCAAAACTGTGTCCAAAATTGTGTGCAAAATTGTGTGCAAAATTGTGTACAAAAATGTTGCGTCGCGATTGTTTCTAACTTTTTGAATAGGCGAAAGTTATGTCGTGAACTATAACTGTCGATACCTGAAAAAGAACTACAACTATCGACGTCTGATCACGAAGAAGATGGCATGAAATGCCGTGTTTTTGCATTCAAGTGTACTTTCAGAGAGAGTATCTTGTGTATTTTTATTTTGAATAATCTATTTACCTTTGCATCTATAGAACTGTATATACAATTACATTGACTATCAACAATTATTAACATTCAAGGTAATCAACAGGTAGGTCTTGAAAAAAGCCATTCATTAACAGCTATGCTAGAGCCGATTGTTGTGAGCCTTTAGTTCTACTAGATCACTAGACTATCTACCACTAGATTTTCATAATTGACAAGACTAGAGTAATTTTTTATTTTAAAAATAGGGCAGAGAAATTCAGCACCACCAAAATTTAATTTTCACCCGACTTTCTCTCAATTTCTCTACAACCAATAACGTCTCAACACAGCCATGAGCGACAAAGCGCCAGAATCTTCTCCGGCTGCTACATCAGCAGGAGCCACGCCAGCCGCTGCTGCAGCTGAACCGGTGGCTCCCACGAAGCCACCTCGTTCAAAGGGGTGGTCTAACCCTGCCTTAAAGGCTATGGGAATCCCCACACTACGCATTCCTTCCCGGAACTGGCTCATTTTCTGGGGTGTAGTGGGCACGCTCAGCGGAGGATACTTTTACGACAGGTATGAACGCCAGAAGATAAGACAGGTCTGGAAAGACCGTGTCTCGCAGCTAGCAAAGGCTCCCATGGGAGCGCTGGATTTGCCCCGAAAAGTCAAAGTCTATATTGCTCCTCCTCCCGCGGACTACTTGGATATTAGTTTGAGTCATTTCAGACAATATATCAAACCAATTTTGGTTGCGGCAGCTGTGGATTACGAAGTCATGACCGAGAATCGACAGGGAGAGATCCGACACTTGGTGGCTGAAGAAATCAGAAACAAGCGACGGAAATCCTTGGGTCTGCCCACTTCTGATTTTGATCCAGAAAACAAAAAAGACGCTTTGGACCGGCAAATTGAAGAGGGCCTGAATAGAGATCAAGAAGGCGGTGTCATTATTGTTGGCCGAGGTGCCTACAAAGAGTACATGAATGGCATTCAAGAAGGCTGGCTAGGACCTTTGGAAGATCCCAATCCCAAGGAGCCCGAAGCTGTAGAAAAGGCGCTTGATCCTGTTTCTGACAAGCCAGTCGAGACCTTAGGCGATGCCCAAAATGGCGCGGAGGCTCTTCCTGAAACATCGTTTGTGCCTGAACCCACAAAGAAAGAAGAAGACCACTCTGCATTTCCTGATCGTGAAGAAGACCTTGCTGACATCCTTGGTCACGAACCTGCCAAGAAAGACGACGAAGTAAGCGACGGTACTGAAGAGACCAAGAAAAAGAAGGAAAAGAAGCCTCCTGTGCCCAAACCTTTCATCACCGGCATGTCTGCGAACGGTGGTCAAAACGGCGGGCCCAAAGTGTGGGCCGAAGAAATCCCCAGCCCTACTGAGTTTGCGGCCGCGCGCCCCGAAGACATTAGCGACCCCATTGCAATCATGCCTCACCGCCACGTGCTTGGGTTCCTGAACTTTCCCATTCGTATTTACCGATTCTACACGCGCCGTTATCTTGCCGACGAGTTGGGCAGGGCCACTGCTGCCGCGATATTTGCGGCTACGCGCCCGTTCGACAATGCAACGGATGCAGATGCACTCGTGGTGGAAGAAAAGGAAGACTGGGCAAACAAATGGAAACAAAAGTCAATTGAAAACGGATCGGAATGGATGTGGGAATTTGGTGTTGATAATCGTGTGGCTGAGAAAATGAGAGTTTATGAGTTGGACGATGAGACTAAAGCGAGGTTTGAAGAGACTAAGCCGCGAGACTAGACTGTTTAGATAAAATCTAAAGCAAATGTCAAGACAAAGCTGAACTACAGTGCGCAGACAGTACTAGTAAAACTGGATAATTAGTCGAAAAGATAAATAATCAAACAAATACCGTGTAAATAGATTTTTTTTTTTTTTCAGATGACAAATAAGAAACCAGTGAGTACGAAAAGGAGCAAAATGGTGTAATTTAGTCGAATTCAAACATGAGCACAAATGGTCAGGATAAATTTTCATCTGCAGGTCCAGGCGTAGGAGATATTTTTATTTACCTATTTTTTATTTTGAACGACCTATATATTATTGGACAAAGCCATATAGTGTAGTGTAACTGAATAAACCTTTTTTTCTTCTTCTTAAAACCCATGGGAAATTGAGCATAACTTGACTTGCATTGCAATGTTTGGAATTTTTTTATTTTTTTATTTTTTTTTACTTTTTTTTGGCGTATCAATGTTGAATCATGGAAACCCTTCAAACTTGGTTTATTAGTACTGAAGACAATCGAAATTTCAATATCAATCAAGACTTGCAAAATGTATATATTTTAGCCAGCCTTTGTGTTTTATGGACAAACAATAATAAGTTCATGAAGCACGAATAAATTGTGTAATTCTTTGGACTTGGCTTTGAGCTCAAAAATCATAATTGAAGTATATATTGTACATTGGAGAAAAAAAAAAGGTAGAAAGGAAAAAAACTGATTGCTCGATTAGCATTGAAACAGCTCGAGTATATTCTATCAAACCATACTAAAAGAATTTTTTTTCTCTTTTGCGTCCTACAAGCTTGGTTTAACTGAATTAGGTTTGCCTTTTTGTTGTAGGTTTACTGTACCTTTTGATCAATGAGCAGTAGGTTTTGTATGTATTGTAATTATCACCATGAAAAGACGCTCGCTAAACTGTACACTGTTTAAAGCTAGAGATCTTTTGCAATTTTAAGTGAAAGTATTTACACTTGCAAGGCATCACTGATACCTTTATAGCCTTAGAAGACAGCCATAAAATTTGTATTTTTCTTTCTCAATATTAGGCATTAAATTAACCAACAGTACTCAGATCTAACGTACTGTGTTTGTATTTAAAAAAAGAGAAAGGGAGAAAGCTAGGATTTTTTGGTCCAGCGTAAGCATCCTTGATTGAATGAATTTTCTTCAGTAGTCGTCGGTGTTGAAACTTGCATTGACTTGATCATGACCTTCCGAGAAAGAAGAAAATAAAAAAGTTTTGCATTTTTTTGATAATGCTGGCTACAAGCTCACTTCATGGAAGCTTGTGCAGTTTTGAAAATATGAGGACGAAGAAATGGATAAATGTAACCTGCTTGTAACTTGTTCCATGTAGAAAGGGCCTAAAGACATGATAGAAAATGAAGTATCACAAGTAACTAATAATAAATAAACTTATTGTACAATACACTGGTATGACAAAAAGTAGTCAGACTGCTTTATAGACTCATAAAAATACGCATTCACCAGAAATAGCGATTGAAAATAAAAACAGTTGAACCAATAAAACAACTCATGGAAATCCAATATCAAAAAATATTAAAAACCAATAACATCCAATCAATCTTTCTTTTAATATAAAAAAAAATAAACAAACGTATGACAAAAATACCAACAATACGTACCAAAAAAATAAATAAAGAGACACCAGCTAAAAAGACACAGAAACAAAAGAAGTCTTGAAAAAAACAGAAAACTGCAACGGCCCAATCATCAAAACAAATAAAAGAAAAAAAGAAAAAAAGAAAAAAAAAAAAGAGATAACACATCCATACTTCGTAACGTCATAAAAACCAGTCCACATAGCCTGAATTTATTGTTCTGGATTTGCCTCTCTTTTTCTTGGTCGTGGTTTTGGTGTCTTTTTTGGTATAGGTGCTTGTGTTGGTTCAAGTTTTTCAATCTCTAAATACTGCAAAAAGTCTGCTGCTGCTGCCGCTGCTGCTGCTGCCACCATTGCTGAATCTGATTCTTGCCTAGTATTTAAAAAAACTCTCGATCTTAATTTTGGTTTTGATTTCGACTTTAGCTCTTGTAATTTTGACGGCTTTGGCGTTTTTGAGCTTTCCTTTTCACCTGAAGCTGGTCCTGGGATTAACAAAGATTGAGCCGACAAAGAGTGAAATGGTAATTGGCAAACTTTCAATTGATTTTGAGAAAGCTCGCTGGTTGCAGTCAGCTCTACCTTTACCTTCGGTTCTTTCTCCATGTCAATTTGGCCATTAGTTTCTGAAAAAAGCTCTGTGGAAGCATTTTCGTTTGCGTTTGCGTTTACATTCGCATTTGCATTAGCAATCTCAAAAAATGTATCACTTTCAGTTGACGTAGTAGAACTGATTGGACCAGATTTGGCCTGTTTAACCACAGCCGCTGCGGCTAACTCTTCTTTTTTTGAAAAGCTTTTTCTTGACGACAACGAAAATCTGCCCATAAACCTCCCAATCGTAGAAGAAGGAAGAGGTAAAACGTCACCAGCACAAACAGGCTCAAACTGACAATCACTTTTGCTACTCTTCAAAAACCCAGATCTGCTCTTTTTCTTACCACTCAATCCTCCATCAATGAAAGGTTGTGATGCCGAGCCCAAAGATTTAGTAGAAGCTGAGGTTTTTACTGAAGTCAACGAGGTGAAAGAAAATCTGCTTCTGAAGCTTGGTTTTTTTGGCTGGTTAGACCCAGGCAACTTGCCATCTGGAGATTTGCAGGGAGTCAAGGGTTCCAAAGAAAACACGGCTTTTCTCGATCTTGTGGCTTTCAGTGTATGTAGCTGCGATTGCACTGGTGCTGGTATCTGGGGTGGCTCGGGAGCAGATTCATTTTCAAGTTTAGGACAAGAAGGCAATTCTAAGACTGGGACTGGAAGAGACACTTGAGTAGAAACCTTGGCCACAATAGGCATGGACTTACTAGATACAAGGGGTACGGCAGTTATTGCTGGCTTTGTGACTGGACTTGAAGGGTCTGAATGAGACTGGCCACGATTCTTGCGTTCTGAAAAAGCAGTGGCAGGATTAAATTCTGGCAAGACAAAATTATCTATACTGGATATTTGTGTCTTGTTTGCTCTAGAAGATAGTTTGTTGGTGCTTGAGGATGATCTGAAAGGAGGTCTTCTGTCACCAAGCTTGGCTTTTGCTCCAGCTAAAGTTGGCTTTGATCTATCACCACGAGAACTTAACGCAGACATACGATCAAGATCAGAATAACTTTGTGACCTGCTTTTTGATACTCTCTGGGACCCTGAATCTACTTTTGCGTACATGAGAACGTAAGCAGTAGTTCTTTGATTCATTGCAACCGCGGTATCAACGCTGTAAACTTTTTCATCATCGTAAAGAGCCCATTTCTTGTTAGGTCGATAGCAATAGGTATAGTAATGTCCACAGCTAGCTGATGTACCTCTGTGTGCAATGAATGAGATAAGTTTGTAGATGAGTGGCTTACTAGTATCTTTAGCAAACTCGGTGAGATCCAGTTCTTTTGGATAAGACATGATGCGGTGGATCTTTTGCAAACCGCCAGCAGAATACACAAATCTTTTGATGTTGACCGTGAGATACTCTGAAGGCTCCAAAATTAGCGACATGTTCGAGGCTGTGGTCCGCATGTTGCATTTTCTACACTCATACCCGCCTTCTTCTGGCCCAATAGCAGAGGGCGCAAAAAAGTCGCGGAACGCCTCTTCCAAACTTTGTTTAAAAAAGCTTTTTGAGCTGAACGATACAGGAATGTCGTGGAACTCCTGTTTTGTGATAGAGTGGGAACTGCAATTTTTGCATGTAATGCTTTGCTCAAATGTTCCGCCAAAGATTCTATGCATAACGGAAGTGTTCAAGGGCACACCACGCGGTACAGTCGCTTCTTGAATCTTGTATCTAAGTGCCATGAGAAATTCATGTGCATCTTCTTGACGGAAAACAGACAATCCAGGGTTGACGATAGCCATTACCTTGTACATATTGGCAGGGTAGAAGCTCCGGCCATAGTCAGGGTCAAAGAGAACTTCTTGTAGTACTGCCATATGGTAGATAATGCCCGATCCTGATATGGTTCCGTATTTGAACTCGCGCACATCACTCAGGTAGTTGTAAAATGCAGGAACGTACATGAGAGCCTGGAGCGCAGCGTTAACGTAGCAGCTGTGTCCTGGATTTTTTAGGCCTCGAGTTCTTAAATGAAAGTCTGGCCATTTGTTGTTTAGCGGGATGACTGGCGGGATATTCAGAGCAACAGTACTGTTTTTCAGGTCAGGAGTTGTGCACAATGTGTTGAATTTTTCTTGCTTGGATAAAGAAACGTCAGTAGCATCAGTACCGTTGGTTTCATCAGTAGCATCAGTTGATTCAAGGGAATCAGCGGAATCAGTGATATCAATAGCGGAGACTTCAGGGAGCGTGAAATCTTGGTCTATTCCTTGTATATTAACATATTCTTCAAGGAGATTGTTGAGCGCAATAGAAGACTCTCTATGCCAAGTGACATCATCCATTTTCTTGGAGTTGAGTACAGCTGCGTTGAGTTCAGCAAGTTTGAGATCAAAGATCTTTTCAGCAGCAGCCACAGCCGCAGCTTTCTCAGCACGAGACCTCATCTGCTTCATAGCAGAAGATCTTTCAATACTCATGGAGGTCATGGCTGCTGAAGGCTTTGTCAGTCAAGCTTTTAGTTGTACAGATGAGCTGTTTGAATGTGTGTAAGTGAGCTTTCTGAAATTGTTGAGAAGTATCTAAAGAAGAAGGAAAGGATTCTAAGACCAAGAAGAAAAAAATATATGTTTCGATAACAGTTTATTCATCTACTCATTGCAATTGTCCTTTTTTTGTTGCGCAAACAATCCACACGGCTGAATGGATTCTAGTTTGTTACTTCTTGCCTAGTTGAGTAGCTGGAGCTGGCGTATAGATTTTCGTCTAAATTCTTTTTCGACCTTCTCCTCTATTTTTCCCCATGATTTTTGAAGTTTTCACGTATTTTCACGTTTTTGTTAAATTTCTTCCTTAAATTTTTCATTTTTTGAATAAATAGTTCTTGATAGTTTCTTCACTGCACTTTCGATTGAAGCTGCCTCATATTCAGCTTCACATGCCATGGTGTGGACTACAGCATGATGGATGCATGTTTCAAACAATATCAACTGGGGCTACTCTTGAAAATCAGGTCAATGCTCACTTCTGGTTCATGGGATAGTCATCTGGTATCTATAGCGCTAGCAGTAGCAGTTTTGCATGTTTCTGATCTCTGGCTTTCTTCTTTCAGACTTGGGAGTTTGTGATATTGACGTGCAAATACCCGTTTAGGCCATGGCGAGTACAAACTGCGAGTATCCCATGAAAACGTTAAAGTTTGTGCCTTTCCATACTTATGTTCATGAGAAAAGGAAAAACGGAAAAAAAGAATTGTATTGCAGCATCGCTAGCCTCTATATATTAGCCAGTATGGTGAAGAATCAGAAATAGATAAGCACGACAAGATCCTGTTGAGCATACTTTTTTCTTAAGGGTCGTTTTCACTCGGAGACTTCTTTCATCCACAGGCAGCAAAAATCATGGGCATGCTGTTATAGAAGACGGCGTAGTAATGAAACTAACAACATGATAAAATAATCTACTAAACTTGGCCGAATTTGAAGCGTAGACTTGTTTAACTAGTGCTTTTGTACCTGACGCGCGTGAAATTGTAGAGAATGTCCAAAGCCATCAAAGTTACTGGGGCTGAAGAGGAGGAGAGATTCCACTCGTGTAAAAGGTGTTTCCACGTAGGGGAAGTGGAAGGAAATAAATGTAGACGTGTCGTGAGAAAATGCTGATGCCAGATGGATTATTCCTGAATGGAATATCATTGTTGTACGATTAAGTCAACCCTGGCAAGTACTAGCAGTACACATGTTATGTTCTGTCTCGACATTTTTCTGATCATGACTTGTCAAAAATACACAAACACAGAGCTAGTAAGAAAAAAACCTAATATCAACTCTATATATTGAAGGTGAATTCAAATGCAACATTTTCATTTTCTCAAAGCTGCTAAACACTATTAAATACAGCTTAACAACGTCCATACATCATTGATACTGAGAGAGCGATTCCTCATTGGTAGAAAATAAATTGCGTTATTCCTCAAAGTGCTGCTCTCCATTTTTGCATTAAAGTTTTTGTACCAACATATTCAGCATGGCCGTATAGTACACTGAAAAGCGACGTTAAAAAGACGTTGGAGGTGATGTTTTGAGGAAATTTGACGTGGTCAGAGTTGCAGAAATATATTTTGTATTCTTGTGTACAAATTTGAGAACGTCTTCAAGGTCAGTTTTTTTTCAGTTAAACGCTTCTAAGGTATTGCGTCAATTACACCAATTAATGATGGAAAAACTGTACAGATTGCGACTGAAAAACATAGAATTGAAAAAATTCTAAGCGGAGAATGTGAGATCGAGTTTTTGACAAAAGCTGCAAGATATATCTTACTCCGCTGATAGAGGAGCTTGATGGTCCAAGTCCGAGTAAGTAGGTCCAATCCTGTAAAAGCCACGTTGATTTTGGAAACAATTTTCAATGTCAAGACAGTAGAAAAGAGAACTGAACTACCACTGTGAACGAGGCAAGCTAGAAACACTCCAACGGATTTTGATCAAATACCTTTTTACTGACAACAAGCACAATATGCAACTGAATGCCTCTCAATAGTTTGATTCTAATGTCACTCAGTCAGTGTTTTTGAAGTAGCTAAGTGTATTTGTTGTATCCACCCCGTACTTTGGTTTAATTATGGTCAGTATCTTGTAGGTAGCTAGCCCAAGATTTGCTCCTAACTTGACAAAATCAGATTTCTATTGGCGCTGTTACTAAGGCCGGCAGTTTCAGTAGAATTGGAAAGTATTCGGACACCATGACTGTGCTGTATTGTAACACAAACAAGGCAAGCAAGCTGACCTGGTCTTCATCAGGCGTACTAACAAAGTGCCCATCTTCTAATATGAACAGTTGTAACAGATGGAATAGTTTCTGCGTTTAGCCAGGACAATGAAGTGATGAATTTCTTTCTAATCGAAGTCTTCTCAAGAACACCACACTGAAGGATTGGACCTATTAAGACTGGGTATCTCTTTGCGACTGACGATGGGTTAAAGGGTTGAGTCCACAATTAAAACCAAGATACACTTGGATCGACACATGAGCCACACAATACTATTACTGCAGAAGAATCAATCACGGTCTTCGCTAGAAGCTAACACTGCAAAAGGCTTTGAGTTTTTCTATTTTGATCCTCTCATACACTATAATACTATTGCAATGCAGTTTACACCAGTTCATGTCTTCAGTAATCCATAGTAAGCCCAACAGAAGGCGCAAAACACGAATTAAAGCTGTAGGATATGAAAAAAAAATGGAGGCTTAAGACGAGGAACACATGAAGTTTTTTTGACTTGTTCTATTGACATGTCTACTGATTTAGTAGCATCCGACCTGTCCAAAAAAAAAAAAACAGGCTTTTCTCTTTTGAATGCACCCATATACCTCTCAAACTTCAGGAACAACATGTTCAAGTATGCGTCTGTCATGACAATCTGTACAACATGCCAATTCATTTACTATAGCACTAGTAGTTCTTTTAAAATTTTATAAAATATCATCAAGTAGTACGTGAAAAAATGTATCTCAATCTCCCTGTAGAGCACACGTTAGCTAGCGATTTTCCCATAATGTTTTTACACACATGGAAAAGCCGACAGCGTGCAGCCCCGATTTGCCAAACCAACCCCATCTAACTTCAAAAAGCGCAGCTCTCAAGGTAGTCCAGCCAAAACGGCCTTTCGACTCGAGACCAACAAAAAGAAAGATGCTAGTTCTTCAGTCCCCAAAAAGAATAAGAAACAAAAACTGATTCAAATTCTTTTGAGGGAAATCCAAATAAAAAGGTGTGGAACGGACTTGCTCAGTGGCGGAAGGTATTTGAATGAGAAGGAATTAAACTTCTCCAAGATAAAAAAGCAGCAGGTCAAAACGATCCGTGTTCTTTTGGTAGGAGTAGTTTGGTTCGATCTGCGCAAGTAGACACATCGAAAGGTCATTGAAGAAAAGTATCTCATGGTAGCGAGAAGATCAGTCGACTTAATTGACTTGCGCGGGTAATTTAAATCACGATAAAGGACAAAACATGGTAAAGTAGAACGTAAAAGATTTTATTGAAGATACTGACTTATTGAAGGCCAAAAATTTTTTGTCGCAGAAACATAAAGAAGGCGAGTTACAATTGGGAGCAGAATTTTCGTTTTCATTTTTACTATAGCTACCAATGTTTCAGATGGGTTAGGGTAGGGTTATATATAAGTAAATAAAGCACGTGAAGGTTTTAAGGGCCTGTCTAGAGGCTTGACGGTAAGGCTTCAGCTTAATTTTAGAGCTATAACTAACATCCCGTAAAGTGTGTTCCTCTCACGATCTTTCTAGTTTGGATGTCACCGTTCTCATCTTCTTCCCATTCATCTTCCTCTTCATGTTCAACGTTGGGGGTTGTCATTAGAGTAAGTATGGTTTCTCTGGTGACCTTGGTATCCTTAGCGGTGCTGCCTGTAATACTATCTGCCTTTATTAAGCGCTCAACGACGTGGACAATGTCTTCCATAAGACGGTCAAGCAAATCAACCGTTAGCGTGTATCGCACAACAACTCGCAACACTTCGGTGTCAGAGGAACTAGGGGGAAGAGGGTAGTTAGGGATAATATAGCCCTTGACACGCAGCATTGTGCCAATTGAGTCTTGAGGGATAGAGGGGTATTTCTTTTTGAACTCGTCCGTGAGCTTGAAAGCCACCACAGGAAGGCCGGCGTTGAATGCCTCGTGGTCGTCGTCAGTCACAAAGCCTCCCTCAATAGATCCATTGAATGAGAACTGGCCCTTTGGTCTGTGGATATCCGAGATACACTCAAAGTAGTTTGTGGCTTCTAAGAAATTAGAGAGCAAACGAGCATTCTTGAAAGAAGCTCCGTGGACAGTTTTGAAGCCTTGATATCCCAAAGAGATAAAGTTAAAGTACTGGTGAATGACCTGGTAGCCTGGACGCGAAAAGTTAAGCGTATAAGACTCTTCGTCGCCTCCAAGGTACTTGAGCACAAAAATCAGATTTTTAGGAAGATACTTGGCGTCGCGCCAAATAATCCATCCAAGACCAGCAGTGGCCAAACCAAACTTGTGGCCCGAAGTGTTGATACTCTTAACTCTGTCGAGAGTGAAATCCCAAACATGGTTGGGGTGCACAAACGGGGCTATCATAGCACCCGAAGCGCCATCAACATGAATTGGCACATCGTTGCCTGTGTCTGTCTGAAACTTGTCTAGGATATCAGATACTGCCTTGACGTTTTCGTAGTGTCCCGTGTAAGTAGATCCCAGGATGACAAAAATACCAATTGTGTTTTCGTCAAGCTCGGCCTCAATTTTAGACACGTCTAGGCAGTAACGGCTTTCCTTGCATACAGGAATAATACGAGGCTCAACATCAAAGTAGCGAGCAAACTTCTCCAATGCTACCTGAGCATTGGCTCCCATAATGATATTGGGCTTGTCGTAGGGCTTTCCTGCTGCTTTTTGGCGAGCTTCCCAGCGGCGCTTCATTGCAAGACCGCCCAGGTGGATGGCTTCAGAGGAACCAGTCGTGGCGGAGCCAACGCCTTGTTCGCCTTTAGGGACATGCCAGAGATGTGAAAGCATTGACACGCAGCGCTCGTGAAGCGACATGAGTGCGGGGTACTCATCATTATCAGCCAGGTTCTTGTTGATGTTTTCGACGGCTAATTTCTCTGCGTATGGGTCGATATACGTATTGACAAAGGACGCTAAGTTCAAAGAGGGCTTGCCGTCCAATTCAAGGTCGTCCTTGATTAATTGGTAGCAGGAAGCAGAAGACGAGCCTTCGTCTGGGATGCGGAATTTAGGGAGGGCGTGAGTTGAGTATTCTGAGGAGTAGGCGCTGCCAACGACTTGGTTTTGGTGAGCGGCAGCACGGAACTGGCTAGAAGTGCCTGGCGAGTCTTTCTGGAGCTGGGCAAGAATCCTGCCAGAGCTGACGTGTTTTGAGAGTGTCATGTTGAGTGGTACTATATGTAAATAGTGGGTTCAATTGGGATTGATAATTGAGGAAACAATTTAACAAGGAATTGGGCTTTACTTTATAGTTGAGATTTTCTTTCGTATTTGGTTTCTTTGCTTTTAGACAAAGTTAGCGCGATGGTTGCTTTCTTCGGGGCACTTGAGCCGAGTCGTGTCACTTTTAAGATTTACGTGCCAAGAGACCGAATGTAAAAGCCAAGAAAGATGCTAAAAAGCAGGGCATTAAAAGCTTTGTTTGAACCCGTATTCAGGTCTCACGAGCCACGATTGTGCAATCTAACGGGCTTGGTTTATGGAGCTTCTCGTCCACCAAACAGTAGCTAGAAACCACCACTAGGATATCGATTTCAGCCAGGCTGTCCTTTTGGCGCTGGACTTGTGCGAGAGTTCGCATAACTGCCTCAGTTTGACCAGCGCCCAGCAGTTCCTATGACAGCATTTACGACTGTTGCAGTTATTACTTACCGAACAAACCTTTTAAAATACCGCGTGCTTACTGTTTTATGCTTACCCTGTTCTTCAAACGTGTACGTACAGGTCGTTTGGTCTTTGGGCTTCATCCATCTTTGTGATCACTGATCCATACTGTTTGTAGGCGTCATTATGTACAGGCACTCGCAAATTATATAGCCAAGTTACAACAAGCTAGCTGTTGGGCTAGGTTTATCTGTGAGACAGTGTGAGCTTCTGCTCACTCACAGGAGAGGTCTAAAAGAGATTCCAAAAGACTCGATAGAGCGTGTTGGAGACAGCCGTCAACGTTGACTTTCTTTGGTTGGGTATGGGATGCTATGGACTGAAAGGCTCAGTAGTGTCATGGCTGAAACTGAACTGGAATTGCGGGGAGAGAACACATGTAGAGCATGACAGGTTAATAAAAGTCTGGACAGTTTTCGCAAGCATTACAGTTGTACAGGTAGTACAGTTCTCAGTAGAACTTTGCGTTAGAACTCGTATGAAGTGGGTTTGCGGTGATGAAACATTAAAACTCAATTCAGCATCAAAAACCTTCGCCATAGGTAACAGTTGCTTAAACTGGCTACGCTGGCTCAAAACTTTTGAATACCTGGGCTGTTAACTCTTTCTCGGGCATGTGCCACAGTTTTCACAGACATGACATTCATTTCATTTTTTCTATCTTTTGAAAGTCGTACTTTTCATTTTTACAGACTTTTTACACGAGCCATGATATTTCTTGGTGCGGAGAACGGGCCGTTGTTACGCTCTCTGCTCATTGATTAAATGACGTGAGCTGCCTGTTATCTATTTAATCAACCTTATCGAAGGTCTCTCCATCAACCAAATCGGGGATTTCCTCATCCTCAGCCTCCTGAGAAAGCCCGGGGATCGCACCAGACTTGGTTAGCTGCGCAGCATAAGCTCTCAGCTGCTCAATGCTCTCAGCACCCATCTGCGAGATAATGTTAGGCATCAGCTCACCCAGATCCTTCTCCTGAGGAGTACCATGGATGGCAAATGTGTTGGAAGGAACTGAGGCCTGCACCTGGGGGCGATCGAAGTGCAGCACGGAACCGTTCTCTCTGAAAAAGTTGGCCTCATCAATGCCCTGGATCTGCTGCACAGACAGCTTGGAAAGAGCATCCTGGATCTTCTTGTCCTGGGTCTCTGTGCTCTTCTGTGTACGCTTAATCTTGCGGCGGGGAGTACCCTTACCTCCGATACGGACGGACTTTTGCAGCTTGGCGAGTTTCTCAGCGTCAACCATGATAGAGGAGGTATGTGAAGATGATTACGATGATTATGATCGTAAATGCGAGTGTGTCTAGAGTCTGGACAACAGCTATGAAGAAAAAAGCTGAAAAATTTCGCAAGTGGGAAGGACGTGTAAATATGAGACTAGAGTAGTATACTTTGTACCGTCTGGGAGGAGTTGTGACTTAAGATTTGGAGCAAGAGACTTGGTGCACAGATTAAAATGTAAGCAGTAAGTGTTAAGTGGTAGGCGGTAGGTGGCAGGTGTTAGGTGCTAAGTAACAAGGGAGACATTGTATGACGTGACAACTTTAGAAGTCCGAATCCAAGCAGGCCCTCAGCTGGTGGTGGTTGCTGTTGCCCCAGAAACTAAAGGCACTGAATCAACTCACAAAGACGCACCCAAGATTACACTCACACGACGGCAACATTCCACGCTTTGTTTACATGATGCCACTTTAGGCCAGTCTAATTAATTAAAGTCCTAACCTTTCAGTCGCTGTCATGGCAACCCGATCTTTATACGTGTTAGACGCTTGGAACACAGCCGTTCGATGGAACTTTATAGCAATTTTCTACTACAATCCGTTTGTCGTGACGCATTCTTTTGTCCGATCGGCACCTTTAATGTAGTCCAATGTAGTCCATACAGCCAGCCAGTTCCGCTTTTGGAAAATTTATGATTAGGTCAATATCCAATCTAGACATGAAGAATAACAACACCACCCTTGAAATGGTTTTGTATTTATTACGCCTCTGTTGCTTTTCCTTTTGTCACCACCTCCAATTTCTGGCTTAAAACCTCAATCTTTTCCATCACAACTCCAACATCGTCTAGTGTATCAAATAGAACATACAAGCAATGCACAGAACCTACTCTCTCCGCCAGAGCAGAGCACCCACTGCTGCTCAGCAGCAGTCCCCTCCTCCTCCTCCTTCGTCCACCAAGTCTGGCCGTTTCTTTGGCAAGGGCTCTATTGGTATGTACAGCCTTATGGTTAAAAGATGGCACTATGAGACCATGAATCAATATCAGACAAGTCAATTGCTAACAAATTACAGCCCACACCTTTAGACGCACTGCTGCCGGCTCTCTCGGACCTGAGCTTGCACGCAAGCTAGCCCAGCTTGTCAAGATGGAGAAAAACGTCATGCGTGATATCGAACTTGTTGCCAGAGAGCGCAGAGAAGTCGCCAAGCAGCTCTCCCTTTGGGGTGAAGACGGTGACGATGATGTTTCCGACGTTACCGACAAGCTCGGTGTTCTTATTTACGAGATTGGCGAATTGGAAGACCAGTTTATTGATAAATACGACCAGTACCGCATCACGCTCAAGTCTGTTCGTAACATTGAGGCTTCTGTTCAGCCTTCGCGTGACCGCAAGCAAAAGATTACCGACCAGATTGCTCATCTCAAGTACAAGGACCCCAACTCAGACAAGATTATCGTTCTTGAGCAGGAGCTAGTGCGCGCTGAGGCCGAGTCTCTTGTCGCTGAGGCCCAATTGTCCAACATTACGCGTGACAAGATTAAGGCTGCATTCAACTATCAGTTTGATGCTCTCCGCGAGCACTCTGAGAAGCTTGCCTTGATTTCCGGATACGGTAAGGCACTTCTGGTTCTGCTTGACGAGACTCCCGTCACGCCCGGCGAGACCAGACCTGCTTACGACGGCTACGATGCTTCTAAGCAGATTATTATTGACTGTGAGAATGCACTTGCCAACTGGACTCTTGACCAGGCTGTGGTCAAGCCTACGCTGTCTATCCGCCGCACCACTGACGAGGACTACCTTGAGGAGGACCACGACGAGACCTGGGAGAAGGATGAGGAAGAAGAGGAGGAATCTAAGGTTATCAGCGCTTAGTTCAAGTGCTTTGTTTAATGGATAGTTTACTACACGTGAGCACTAGCTTGAGTTTTAATTATTAATATACTTATTGTTTACAATTGCCATGAAGAATAAAAGTAAATTCAAAAGTAGAGCGGCGAAGTCAATTGCGTGTGTGTGTGGATTCAGAAGTGAAACTAATGGCAAGTTGAACTGTCAGAGGCTCACTCAGAGAGGGTCGCCGCGATAGACAGACGTATGTATGTACTGGTGTCACAAGTACGTGCTTGGCTGCAAAAGCGTGCGCGTTAACGTTGACGTTGGACGCTTCAGCTTCGTTAGACGCGAATATTGCAGCACCTGCACGCGCACGCAAGCAAGCAAGAAAGCATGTAGGTAGTTCATGAAGCATCCAGCGCAGATGAGATGGAAAACCTCAGGGCGGAGCAAAACAAACAAAACAAAACTTGATAGCCGAAAATCTATGAGGGCCTAGCTAGGCATGTTTGGCTTGAGTTGTGTTTGGGTTTCGATACTTTGTATTGCGTTCTCTTGGAACTTTACCATCTCGATGACTGGTGTAGTGGCCACTTTGCAGAGATTGCTGGAGAGCCGGCGAATACTGCCGGAAATCACTCTGGCCACTGGAAAAAAAGTAAGAGAGAGACAAAAAGTGTGTTTCGTTGTTTAGCTAAATCTGTAGATACAGGTCAAAGTCAGGATCCGTTGGACCACTGTCGTGGTTAGAGATGCATGCTAGTAGGTGGATTTTGATATTATCATCTACATCTACCACCGATTATTGATTCCGAAATATTTCGTTAAACCGATGGTATTATGGCAATCGACGGACCATATATATTCTTGCGGATCAGTATTCTAAAGTGTTTTGGTCAAATTGGAAGGCTTTGAAAGCTTTTTGATTTGCCGATACTGTCAAATTGATATCGAAATAAATCGTTTTAATTAATTCGCAATCATGGTATACCCTCCGCTGCTGGCACATGAACTTCGCGTCCTATATTGCTACATGTTTGGTTTTTGGTGTTGAATTGGTGCGGTAGTTATTCCTGAGCTGGACAGACTTCTGTTGCTATAGAACGTCGTGTTGGTTGGATGGTTTAACCGCTTGATACAATCTAGTCGATATAACCAATAGCTGTTTGGGGTGATTTTGGTTAGAATGCTAGCAGAGCCGATGTTAGCCAATATTCTGAATCTACATTGTACCGTTCCATCAAGTGTTGTCTGTCCATTCAAATTTGATCCGCAGTTCTCAAATCACTATAGCCTATCGGCCTCGAAGGTGTCAGATTCGACTATAATCACTATTTTCTTCGTCATCTAGGACTTAAGTTCTACAACAGATACGGTCCACGGACGCAGCTAGTCTGAGTAGGAAATACAACCTTGTAAAGTCTAACACGAGCCGCGGCAGCCGGGCAGAGTCAACTGTCTTTCGCCAATGCATACATGAAACAATGAGAGACTGATTGACATGTCGAATCAGATCCGGCGGTAGACTAGACTAGACTCGCCTAGCGAGACACGCTTCTAAGACGTTGACTGTAGACTCTACTCCAGCTTCAGAAATACACGCTATTTATTATTTCAATATTTATGTCTCATCTAAGTTCCGGCCATTGAAATTACTGGACTAAATGTTGGGCGGTATAAACGTCATTTAGCTACGGGAAGACTGGAGTTACTGGACGCGAGAGGATTTGTTTTGATCTTTTTTTGGATTTTCCGTTGTCTCTCTTATTTGCTGATTGCATTGTCATGTATTGTTCATTGTTTATTGTAAGTCAATCCTTCTCGGCCCGTCACCCGCCAGTTTACAGTGGAATCAGGGAGGGTTGCTTCGGATGCTCGATCTGACTACTTTACGGGCCTAGACTTGGTTTTCAATCGTTCAAAACGGTGTGCCTTGTGAAAAAAAAAAGTCTTGGAGACCCACACGGGCCACTTGGGCTCCTTGAAGTGCTTGGCTAACATATTCCATGGGCTGGTTGTGGACGCGGCCCGCACGCAGAGGCTAAATCCAAATTCAAGGGTTATAGGTCGGGCTTCTCAAAATGTCCTAGGTCTCCTATTCAATCGTTGTAGTAGTCTAGTACTCCTATACCACAACAATGATCAGATCCTCATCCAGAAGGACCGAGGGCACGGATAGTGAGAACAGGTAGTGCTTGGTATGCAGTTAGCTTCATTACGAGTAGAAGTACTATATTTAGGAGCTAAACTGGTGACATGTCTTTCGTTTACTCTCTCAGAGTCAACCTTTTAATATCATGGCCAGATGAGTACTCACAATAGTAGTGTTCACAACTGTGTCATGAACCATCGCCACCAAAAAAAAAAAACTCTCAAGTGTTTAAAAGAGTTCTCAGGTGTTACTGAAGGTTAAAGGTACGAAAAATAACATACATCAGGCTCAACAAAAACATAAAATGCTCTAGTAGACTTTCGTTTTGAATTGCGCCGTGATTCGCGTGTCCAGGCTTCTATTTAGTGACTCCAGTCTACTGGCATGCCACGCCGTATTGCCTTACCGTATTGCCTTACCGTATATCCAACACTGAGGAGAGCCCATGGCTCGCCTCTGAAGTCCAAGACTGTTCAATAACAGATACAATAGGCGCACTGGTCATGAAGCGGTTGAATTTACTATTTCGAGTGCTTCATACCTTGTTGGTCGACATCTTGGCCTAGACTTTAGTTCGGCTCGGTTCAATTGACTCCAACTTTTGCTATAATTTACCTGGACCCTTTATAATTAAACTAATGACACTGAACTGAATTGATGTATTCCCATGATTACATCAATATGCATCCAGATTCTAGTGAAAAGTTTTGAGTTACAAACCTGAAATGTTGTTTAGATTTGTTGTTCCGTTGAGTTTTACCTTTTATTCTTTGTAAATTCGCATCTACTTTTTTTTTAGGTGAGAAACACGACATCTTCAAAAAAATAAAAAAATAAGAATAGAAATAAGAATAAAAACGAAATAAAATGAAATAGGCTTTTTCAGCTCTGTTGACGCACGTACCCTCAGATACCTCGCGTTCGCCGCTTTGAATTGTTCTTGACAGAAATCTAAATAATCGAGCCTAGGTAGGTTGTCCTTTGTTGGTATTCTCTCCGGAGTCTCCGCCAACAACGCAGCACGTATTTCACTGCTGATTATGCCGTGGGACCTCCACTTTACATTGCTTGCATAGCTTACATAGCTGCTTTTGTTTCTTTCATTTCTTTCATTGGCTTTACCGCTTAAAATATTCACAAAGCAGACATATCACTTAGTCACCCAGCGTTCTCAATAGGGGGCCACATGTCTAGTCAAGCCTGGAGGCCAAACGTTTGACATGTGCCCTAACCCGATTACTATCACATGCTGCATTGCGCCTGCGGTGGGTTACCGCACTCCTGGGCCCTTTGAAAGACTTTGCATCTGCGGCAAACGAATTCAAAGTAGAATTTGAATATTACAGCATGAGCAAGTACTAGTAGAATGAGTTAACTGAAGCCGAGACGAGCGAGATCTGTCTCAAGCGTCCAAAGACAGTGGCAACGACAATAATAGAGGCTCTACAGTGGAAGTCAATGCTATTCGGTCATACGCAATAGTTGCTTTTTGTGCGTTTCTTTTTGGATCACTATCATGCTCGGGAGCTCATCTGTACTAAATCTACAGATCTCTTCTGAAAAACTTTGGTTTAAAATAAATAAATACGCATTTCCTGTGGATTCTTGTAAAAATTATCCAGTGATATCGTGATTATTTGCTTTCTCTAGAAGAAGCTCTAAATACTAGTCCACACTATAGCTCTTCTGAGTCCAGCTGCCCATCTTCTAGCGGTACGCAAATACACCTATTTTATTCTCGCAACCGGTACCCAATCCGGTGTCGACTGAAAGAACCCATCGCAAGTCCACTCATCATCGCTCAACCCAACTTGACTTGTACGTTTCGCCTTCTCGCTCTACTGATACAATATAACAGTTGATACAATAGTGAGCAAAAGTCTCATGATACGACTGTGTCTGGCGTGACACCTTTTTCCTTTTTCCCTTTCCCTTTTGTGTTGTTTAGCCTTTATCGATATCGCCCTTTTCCTAAGCTTTGATTGACGTCTGGCCTCTCTCCCTCCTTCTCCTTTCCTTTTCCCCTTTGATGTGTTCTGCTTTGACACACCCTGCAAGCCCCGAACGAAATCTGCCAGCCATCCTGTTTGCACATGAACTCCTGCCTCCAGCTGAGGAGCTGGATCAGTCGCACAAGCGGTCTAGCACAAACAGCCCTCCTCATGTCAAAAAGCCCAAAAAGCCCAAAAATATCAGAAAGTTTCGCTCTGAATCGGATATAAACACAAGTTCCAACAGGGTCTCACCGCCAGCATCGACCACGCACGAAACAGACTTTACCCCACCCTCGTTTCCGTCCAGCAAGTTGCCCCCTGCAGCTCCTCGGCACCCTTCCCATGTTTCACCACAGAAGAACACCTTCGAGCGAGCCTCTTCGAGCAACGAGTCCGCCAACAAGCAGCCGCCACAGCCAGCGCCGCCGAAATACAACAAGACGTTGTCCGCTGGAAACAGTACTGTGAACCACGCTCAAAGGCCCTCAAAGGGGCCCTCACAAGGTCAGGCCCCAAACAACCCTCTTCTCTCTGGAGGATCAGGTGGAGCGGGTCAGGGCCAGCAAAGTGTCAAAACAAGGCAACGAACCGCCATTGCATGTAACTACTGCCGCAGACGGAAGGTAAGCGCAAAACTCGCGAAAGCGCACCAATCAAGATTTAGCATTTTTGTGCAAAAAGCAAATGCAAAACCTTAATTGGAAGAAAAATAAACTAAAAGAAAAAGAAATTTTATGCTAACCTCTTGCTTCTTTTGAATAGATTCGTTGCTCAGGGTTCAGCGCCCAAGACGAACCCGAAGACGTCGTCCAGGGACTTCAGTCCAACGCAACAGCTGCATCTGCTTCAGCGGCATCTCCTCCTTCGTTAGCATCTTCGCTGTCCACGTCTTCGTCCTCGTCGTCCGGGTTGCCCGCACAGAAAGACAATCGCTGCGCAAACTGCATCCGGTTCAATCAGGATTGCGTCTTTTCTCCAGTTATGGGCGTTTCTGCATCCCTCACCACTATACCTGTTATGGACGCTCTTCCTAGCGCTCCTCATCATGGCCATCATCAGCAGCAGCAGCACCACCACCACCACCATCAGCAGCAACAGCGGCGTCATCACCACCACTATCAAATCCCTCTATCCGGCGGCTTCCTGCCTCCTCTTCCTCCCACACCCACCCCCTTACATCAGCCGTACCATTACCCAACGGGGCCTTCCGTCGTCAGCGCCAGTGCCCACCTTCTTTCCGCTGCTGCCGCTTCAGTGTCAACATCGTATATTCAAGGTTTGTCTTCCTCGCCGCCGCCTCCTTATTCATACCCCCTCCGTCCTGCGCCTTCTGAGCAGCAGCAACGACAATGGTATCCTCCCACTACCTCACAAATTATGCATCAGTATGGGTACAACATGCAGCATCAGCATAGACATGAATTACCTCCGTTACAAAACTATAACGGACGCGAAAGAGACATTCCAGCAGGAGCAGGAGTAGCAGGAGGAAGTGCGCAGCAGCAACCGATCTTGCAACATTCTGCCCATCCTGTTCCTCCTGCTCCTCCTGCTCTTCCTCCACAATCATCACTGCCGCCGCCGTCTATATGCCAGCCTGCACCCATCAAGCAGCCAGAAGAAGACAATCTGAGTCGACGTCGCAAGCCAGGCAGGCTAGATATATTGGACCTGCTTGACTAGACCAGAACACATTGCATCTGCACAGTCCACCCATCTACCACACAATTCCCTGGCCTGGACTAGACCTCAAATCCCTCCCGAGCTTCATCGTGATAATGATGTCATGCGGTCTATGTACATAGTTGACTCTACTTATATAGACTAGATGAAGCGAAAAAGGGAAAACCCCAGAAGTAAGGGTCCGCAACTTGCAATTGCATACGGCAATCTACGGTAGAGAACTTGGGTAGACTTTACAAACACGACATGCCCGTGGCACAACTATAGATAGGTCTCCTTACTAGGGCCAGCTTGGAAGATGTAGGAAAGCAAGACTTTTATTTATTCTCCAGAATCAACTCATTTATTGAATCCTTTTTTCTACATGCATAGCAGCGCATGTGTAATGAAAATTGTGCGTTGACTTAGCCGTGCGACGTGTGTGAGACCCATCAAATATGAAAGTTAACGCGTTATCAGAAAGCATGATTAATGATCACGAACTAAAACTTCCATGTCTTTTTTAGGTCTAGGACCTTAGCGAGACACCGAAAGAAGCTTAAGGATTGAGGTTTTTTCGCATTAGACTCAGAACCTTTCAGATAAACACTGCGACTTGTGGCCAAGTGGTGGCCGCAATATGCGATGTTTGCGCAAGGCTGAAAAAAATGTACCAGTCTGCGCAGATCTTTGGATATGGTTGTGACAGCGGAAGACATACTGTATATTCATGGTGCGCCATATGTATATTTTTTTTGTTATTTACGTTATAATAGAGTCTACGATAGAGGAAATCAATTCCGATATGAAATTCCAAAAACTCGTTCAAAGAGTTTTCATGTATGCAATTTTGCAATTGCTTTATTTGAGTGAGGATCTTTTTAAGGAAGAAAGACAATTATACAGGTATTTTGGCTAAATCCTAAGCTTTTATCAACAGACACTCAAGGTTCTAAAACCCACTATTTCAATTTCAGCTCGATGTTCAACCGTGTTCGAACACCAATATCTCGACAGGCATCAACTCTATCATTCGTGTACTGGTACCGATAGACTGTCCGTATATGGTAGCCTAATTTCCCTCACATACTGTGAATATAAGCTTCGTACGCTACACGCACTCGTTGTCTTTACAATTGCAACTGTTGGATATTCAGTCCGTTCATAATCTTAGCGTCAAGACAAAAATGGATATACTTACAGTACAGCATACTGGTATACAGCTCAAACCCCAGAAGCTCAAAAAGCAAGCAAGAAAACCAAACAAATATTAACTAGGTCTGCTACCTAGGTAAGTAGGAAAGCATTGGCGAGTTTCCAAATATCAAGGCCTGAGCTAGTCCCATAATCAAGTGCCTACATTGTGCAAATGAGTGCACTTGGTTAGCATTCATTGTGATGTCTACTGACACTCTTTCGCTATAAAATTAAAATTTAACATGTCCAGCTCTACGCTTTCAGTTGCTGTAGACTCTTGGGAGATGTTCCAACTTATATATGCTGTTTTGGTTTTTCTACAATACTTGGCTCTCTCCAAACGTTATTTGCTCTACATGTCTGTTTTTTCTACACAATACGGTAATATGCTCCAAACCCCCACCTTTGTTTGTTCTACATGCATGCTAGTTCTATTCAGATTCCGTCCATCAAATTGCCAGTTGGTAAGCTGAGTATAGCAGTTTGTTCTACATTTTGACCTGTTTTCGTTTTGGTGTTGATTGCTTTTCAATAAAGTCCAAAAGCGCTGAAGAGTTTAGTTCTGTTTACTGATCAATATCATGATCATCGATATCTGGCTCTAGCTATAGATTTACTAGAGTGCGTAGAGGTGTTGCCTGGTTTAATATTGGCTACGAAAACATTGGGATTAGCCTAGTTTTCACGATTTTGCGTGCTTTGGATAGCTGTGGACGCGCGCACACTGGTTTACCGATACAGCTTAAAATTCCACATATTCCAGAACAATATCAAGATTGCATGCTTTGCAATAGATCATATCAAATTGTGATTAATAACGTTTCTACATGTGGCCTACAATGAAAGTTGTAATTGCTAGACTTGGTTTGTCCCATGGAACAGAGACTTATAGTTTCAAATACCAGTACCATTGTAGAGAGGGGCTTCATAGAGACTGATTGTCTCCAACAGCAAATGCAGACAGCTGTAACGCCGTATCATTGTTGACAGTGGTAAAAAAAGGTTGTCCGGTTTAATAGTATCGTTTAGAGTATACAGTGTGTCAATTTATGAGTAAATAATTTACCTGTGGAAAAACAGTTGCCGTCCATTTGTACAGCACCGTTGGAGTTTTTACAGGTTGCGTAATTGATTTTCCTATTCTTGAAGATAACTGTTAGTTGAATGACACCAAACAATATTATGCCCTACATCTTGCGTTTTTGTCAAATGATCAACAACCCACCTAGGATTGTACCTCTCTGTCCTGGCTGTGGTGCATAAAGCTTTACATGTCTTGACAGCTGTTTGGTCGATTACCAGCACTAGGCTCCGCCTAAAGTTTTTCATGTTATCTGTAGGTGTTGCATTTCAATTTTCAAGATTAGCATTGTAGAACAAGAAATTGTTTCAGCGATATGTTGCGTAGTGAATGAGAAGCTTTACTGGCATCGATGAGCTTCAGGTTTGCTTTGCCAGGTAGTTGTGAAATATTTCGCTTTACTCTTACTTGCTTATTGAATGGTATTTATATAAGTGGAAATTACTGTACGTTCGGTTTCTCTAGTCACATCTGGATAAGCTGAGCCAAAGAAGCCACACAGTCTGGTGTCCGCTCATTTTCCGTTCTGCTCCTACAAGATTATTTCTTGAGGGCTCATCAGTAGCATTCAGACTGCAGTATATGTTTTGACAAACAGCTAATTGATTCTAATCAGTCAGCGTTCTTTTGAGTTGTAGAGTAGCAAGTAACAAAATGCTGACTTTATGGCAAATTGAGTGAATGAATTATTCCCAAGTGAACAAGCGATTAACAAGCAGGCGTTAAAAATTGTAAAATCTCTGTCAAGTATCCAGGTGTGATTGGCCGTTGCCATAAGTCGCTTTGTACATGTTATTGAGTTTCAACTGGCACTATCATCATTTGTATACGGGCCAGAACAACTTTATGCTCTGATTAGGCCAGCTCCAAATCCATCCAGTCTTTTGCCATCCTATTTTAGCTACTGGAACCATTTACAAACTTTATAGTTTTGAAATAAGAGAGCCGTTGCGAGAAAAAATTGAACTCACAAAAAGATGGCCGAGGCCTGTACAGCTTCCACCCCAGCCCCTAAAAGATCTTGTCTTTTATGTATGATCTATCTCACGGCGCCATTTGCAAGTCAATTTCACAAGTTTTGTATGACCTATATTACCATGCATCATGCTTTTTGCTATACTTATCAAAGCGTGTAAGTTAATGTCAGTGGTTCACGCTTGCCATCAAAATGAATTACGATCGTAATATCATACAAGCTCGATGACTTACAATCTTCTCAGAACTATAGGTTGAGAGAAACACTTAGTGAAATTACTCGAAACACCTTCAATTAAATCTGGAGGAATACAACCAAAAGATGCTTTTAAGCATCGACATCGCGATACTGAAATTAAACTACCCTCAGAAAATTGAGAACTGAACCAACACATAGGCATGATGGCATACAGTAGTTTTATTGCGATTGAAACATACTGACGTTTTTGCTGAGTAAAAACTCTGCAACATAATCATCAGCTATAGAGTTATTTCAGGTCTGAATTTTGAGAGTCGAAATTAAAGATTGAGGCCTGGAACTTGTTGCCTAAAGCTTAAAAGATAGACAAAGGTGGAGGCGAAAAAGAAGATTGAAGTTATGAAATACGCCACTTTTGGTCATAATGGCAACACGCACAGCACATTAGCACGGTGTGAGATAACACCATTTTCTTACTGCAATGCACCACAAGCCGTTTTCTGGCACAAAGTCTCTGTTCAAATAAAAAGCTCAAACTAGACCGTATCAAGACTGCTGTTTCTTTTATTTCCTAGAATTTTTCATAGAGAGAGTCAGAGAAAAGATACCACCGTACAACAAACCTAGTTCGTTGTTCGAATTTTTTGCAACAACTCATGAGAAAAACATGTCGTTCATTGGTCAAAATCACGCTCGGTAGGCTATGGAAGATAAATTTCCACGCCACTGCATCAACCGGCCACCGTTGATTTATTCTCAGCTCTTCCTCGGCATTTCTCAACCCTTTCTCAAATCTGGCTTGATACGTGAAGTCACTACAATACAATAGATCAGCACGTTTCACTGAACAGCATATCATTGAACAACGTCTCTTCAAATTTTGCAGACAGAACAGCACTAGTTTGAATTGCGGGTGTCTCTCCTTGTCTTATCTATTCAGATTCTACCGTAGTCCACCAAGCTGACTGTAGTGAGTTGTAAGTTCTTGTATACTGGCGGTCCAGTCAAGTCTCATCGGCTACCTACCACCGGAAAAAAGTGTCCAAATACATCGCAAGCCACAAAAATATAAATTACAAGATGCGTATACTGGCAGCTCTAGTCAATAGGTAATGGGCGCACCTTTTATATGTACAGTTGGCCCATTTGTAGTTTTTCATCTTCTTGCAATTGTTCTAAAAAATTATTTATTAATGTGTATATATATAACCCATAACAAAAAAATTACAGTTGAATGGCACACAACATACAATCTTAAGATCGAGGTGGTAAAGCCTGTAGCATGAACAAGTTGCTTAGGTTGCTCTAGTCTCAAGCTACACCAGTGCTTTTTGCTTCATTCTTTTGCTGAGCTTTTTTGAATCAATCTACCCAAAATCCACGTAAAATAAGTCATGGTTCACAGTTAAAGATAAAAAAATAAAAAACTTTCAAGACACACATGTCTCTCTGAAAGCTAAAGGCCAGCTCAAAAATCAAAAATCGTTCAGCCCCTGGTCTCTAAAGAACGACTCAAGCGAGTCGTTTGACATGTACTCAAAATTTTGCTGCTGCTGTTGCTGAAATTGTTGCTGTTGTTGCTGTTGCATTGACTGGGGCATTGGTTGTGACACTGTTTGCTGCTGCTGCTGCTGCCACATTAGCCCATTTTTGATCATCTTGCACGCATTACTCAAGACATGTCTTCTCAACGCATCTTTGCGGTTGAACGCCTTGCTACAGAGGTCACAAGTGTATGGGCGAACGGGGAGATGTATTTTTAAGTGTCTTTTCAAGTCGTGGTTACGGCGAAACGAAAGCGAGCACTCTGGGCATTGAAACTGTTTGTCCTCTTCGGGTGAGGAGGTTTGTGGAGGCTGTTGCCGGTGTTGCTGGTGCTGTTGGTATTGTTGTGGGTGGTAACGATGCGAGGATGACGGTGCCGATAACAAAGAAGCCGGCTGCGGGGAGTTACTCGAATTCAAGATGGGATTCAAATTTAGGCTCTGATTTGAATTTGACTGTGAATTCAACTGTATAGGTTGATATAGGAGATCGTTTGGAAGAAGCCCGATGTCTCGTACATTGTTCATGTAGAACTGATCTATTTCGCGTTCGAGGGCGGGGTCCAATCCCATCTCCATCATGCTAGTAGTGGAACTGCTGCCACTGCAGGACTTGTTGATTGAGAAAGAAGATGAGTAGGCTTTTTTTATTGAGAAAAAGAGGAAAAGATCGAGCAAGAACCTAGACAATTGGAAACATAGCCCAGGCCATATTCAACCGTTGTTAGTTAAATGGAAGGTGACAGACGGAGAAGAAGGAAAAGTAAAGGCAAAGGCAAAAGGTCTTGAGGTTAAGGAGGCACATTAACAATGCGAACTCCACACATTGTGGCTCACAAACCTCGGTCAAGCCCTCACAAGCCATTGCCACCACGCAACTTCTGAAGAAGGTAATCTAACTTACTTCCAACGCCTTTCGCAGGATACTGATTATTGGGATACCACGATTCTGTCATAATAGACTTGTGTTGTGTTTATATGTGTTGTGTCTGCTTTGCATCTACTGGCTTATCGAGCACTAGGTTCCGTTTGGAGGCCAGCCGGGGTGTTTGATTTTGTGTGATTTTGTACAAGTTTGTGCGATTTTGTGTTGGAAAAGTAGGGAAAGAGAAGGGGAGGAAGGAAGAGGGAGGAAGGGGAAAAGAAACGGACCTACCAATGGTTTATATACGATCATGAATTCATCAGCAATAATTCTTAACAACCAACAATTGGCAATTGGCAGTGGCAATTGCAACTACTCGTCACATACAGTACAGCTGATAACCCTGCGCAAGTAAGGTGTTTTACTGCCAGTTCCTGCTTCGGCTTGTATATAAGCTCACTAGGTTTGCTCGTTCACTGTAGCTATGGTTTGGGATGGACACATTCAGTAAAATTGCCTTTCCCGCTCCCCTTCAATCCGTTTAATCCAATCATGAAGACTCAAATAGACTGTGCAAAAGGCAATTCATAAATTCAGGTCAAGCCGAAAAAGCCAATTCTGTTTGTGAAGCGACCGTTCCCGCAATTCGCGATATCTTCGACATTGCGTGCTTCTATGATGCGATATCACAGTCTTTAATATTACAGCTGCATACATAAACAGATAAAAATTATGGCCAATTCGCTATGGTCTACCACTGCACCATGTCGTTTATACTGCTTCATTTTATTTATTTCATTTTATTTCTATTTCTTTCTATCCAAACCTGTTCGTTGCGTCCTAGATCTATTCATTTAGCTTTACTTCTATTTATTTCATTTATTTTGTATGGCTGAAAATGGCTAAATCCCACAAAAATCACAAAAATCAGTGGCTGTTGGCTTAGCCCTGGCCACAGTGCACGTGCTGTCAAGCCATCCTTCGGCCAAATTGAATCATTTTTTTTTCATCTATTTCTTTTTTTTACTTGGCTCTTTTCTTAAATTCTTGGACATCTATAGCTTCGTTGAATTCTTTCATTTTTTAAAGCTTCATTCAACTCTTGTGCTCCGTTACGTCTGCCGTGAACTTGCAGGCATACACAGGCACGTCATGGCACTTCCATACAGCTTTTAGTATCTACCTAAAGGACGCTGAATAAACTACAGCGGGCGCAAATTGTAGGATTCGAATGCAGACTACAAAAGCCAAGGTTAAAGGCCATCAGATGGTAGTAACACAGCATGGATATCGACAACTGACAATTCAATAGAGAATTCATCAGCATGAGCTCCAATATATTACAAGTACATGTGAACAGTATGAATATTCTCATCAAATTAGTTTGATCCGTAAAAAACGTAGAATTCGTAGACAATCATAGACATCATAACGAGACACAAAAAAACTGCATTACCTGGCAACGTCGACTGACATGGGATCAGCACTAACCTGCTGCGCATGTGTGGCAACGCAAGCAGTCCAAGCCTCAACGCGATTTTGAGTGTGCTCCAGAAGTCTTTCAGAAGCCACTCGCTTGTTTGTCATGTTTAACGCTGAATTCACGTTTGAAACATCTTCAGAGTTAAAAGAAGTTGAACGCTTTCGTTTGCAATTGGTCTTCTCTTCATTTAAAGCGCTCTCTGCAAGGTTTTGCAGATTGGCGCTAGTTAGCGGTGACTGCGCAGATTGCGTGGGTTGCTCAACAAAGTCTAGCTTAGGCTCAAGCTTCTTGTCATTACGGCATATAGTCGGGGGTAGGGCAGAACGCCAGCTTTCTACGCCAGAGATACTAGGGTCCAGATTACGAAACCTTTCCTCCCAAACTGTTTTTTTAGTGCTGCTGTAATCACATGCACACTCAAACAGCACGCCGCTCCATTGCTCATAGATGCTGTACTTGACATGCGCGTTCCATCCCATAGCGCTTAGAAATAGCTGCTCGTTTTCACAAAGCTGTGCAACAGGCAGCCCGGAGATTTTGGACCAGGCTCGAACAGAGTAGTTGCGGTCCTGCACATACTTGCTGGCAACCATCAAGGCTGAGAGAAAAGCGCGTCGCCCACACCTTAAGCGAAGTATATCACCGCGCTTTACAACGTTTCCAATACGTCGATTATAGGCACGCTGCTCGAAAATGTATGATTTGACTTGGATAATATAGTAAAGGGCCAGCTGGAGGGTCGAGTAGGAAGTGCGAGATCTTCGCAGGGTTTCTTGTATAAATCTTTTGAGCGACAGTGCCTGGCGAATGTAGCAGGACGCGTCGGTAGAACAGGGCCAGACTGTTTCGAGGATGATGGCTGCAGAGTCGACGAGAGCCTCTACAAATAAAGACTTGCATTCAGGCCGGAGCTTATTATCTGAAGTGCAGCAGGCGCTGCTGGCAGTTTTGGAGGTGTGAGTGGGTGTGGAAGACTCAATTGAGGAGGCTGGCGAGTTAGAGTGAATATCGGAGAATATGGTGGATTGGATCGACCCAATGTCAGTGCAAGCAGGAGAGCTCATTGTTGGGCCATGAAATTAGTAAGGGTGGGTGAAGATTGGCAGCTGATTGGCAACCTTGAAGTGAAATACAAACGGAAGAGCTGCGACTTAAATTCGAGAGCAAGGCCACGGAGTAATGTGTCACTTGCCTTGACGTCAAAGGCCCAAGTCTAATGCTATAGTGTACACTGAGAGATGCTAGTTATGACCGCAAAGAAGATCAGACAAGGGTTAGGTTTGAGTTCGAGGGATGAGTCAGAGAGGGTAATGGCTAGCAAAAGGCGCGAAAAAAGCGGAAAAAACGAGAAAAGAACACAAAAAAAGAGTCAAGCTTAGCTAAGAACTCGGTGCCGAACAGGAATACAATGAGTCTATGACTGACACGATTGCGATGTAAAACTCGCACTAATTTTTTACTGCAAAAGCAAGTCAACTGATGGAGTCTTAACGCAGAACGCAGAAAGCGGTGATGGTAATAATGAAATGGCTAGGTCGTGAATCAGACGGTTGTCTATACCGTAACCTGCGTTGAATGTCTTGCCCGAGATGGCTATGTAGTATAGGTGTTCTGTTCTTCTTATTTCTCTAGTTGGTGAATTAAACCAAATGGTTTAATACTTGGAGACAACAGTGACCATCTTGAAGTATTTATAGAGCGAGTAGAGAATGCGGTGTTTGTTGGGAGAGTGCCTTAGGCCTGAGATGGAGGGAGTATGTTCAATAGGTCGTAAAGTCAATTCGAAATGACTAGTATTAGCGACGCTGAAGACGATACTTTGGAGGATGATAAGGAGAGTGAACGGTTTAATGCGTTGAAGCAAAATATGAGCGTTGAAGAGGTGAAGAATGTGAAGAAGGAAGAAGGAAGAAGGTGTAGAAAGTGAAAGTAAAAGAAAAAGAAAAACCGTTCAATGGAAAAAGAAGCAATGAAGGCCCGGGTAATTATTGAGCTAGTCGGGGTCATTCAAGAAAGTGTGACTCAGCACTTAACCAGCGGCTGCGCGGGTTATATTACACGGCATCCAGAGCCAACCACGGCAATGCTAACACTAGTGACCCTTACATGTACTACTGATCCTCTATTTGGAGCTCAGGCATGGCCTGGTGAATTTGGCTTCGAGTTAATGGTCATTAGTTCTGCGTTGCTACGAAATTTTTCTAATCGTCAACGAATTCTCAGTCAGTCTAGGCAAAAAATGCTTATTAAGTTAAGGTGTAGATGATTATAGTATATCGTGCTATTCGTAAATGGCTACAACTGTTCTCACTTAGGATCGCTTAATCACTTAAAATCACGCCTAGCTCTCACTGCCAAAGCTAGCTTCTCCAATACAGTCGCCGTTGTTTCCCAGTCAATGCAAGAGTCTGTGATGGAAACTCCGTACTTGAGGGCACTCTTACCGCCGTCCTCTGCTGAAGGAACACTCTGATTTCCCTCGTGAACGTTAGACTCAATCATGACGCCGCAGATAGTCCGGTTACCTGCGGTTATCTGCTTAGCGACACTCGCAGCTACCTTGGGCTGATTTCTGTAGTCCTTGGACGAATTGCCATGCGAACAGTCCACCATGATACGTGGGCCAGGCTTTTCGGTGCTGGAAATTCCAGCTTTTATCAACTTCTCGTGCGCAGCGGCTATGGAAGCTTCATCGAAATTTGTGCCTGTCTTCCCTCCGCGCAATATCACAAAGCAGTCATCGTTGCCGTCGGTACCAACAATGGCCACCACGCCGGGCTTGGTCACCGACAGGAAATGATGAGGGTGGTTTGCAGCTCTCACAGCATCAATGGCCACGTCCAGTCCACCATCCGTGCCGTTCTTGAACCCGACGGGAAAAGATAAGCCAGAAGCCAATTCTCTATGAAGCTGAGACTCGGTTGTGCGCGCACCAATGGCACCAAGTGAAAACAAGTCACTCAAGAACTGCGGCGAAATGGTATCTAGCATTTCGCCAGCAATGGGAACTTTTTCCGTGATTTTGCAAAAGAGCTCGCGAGAGATTCGCAAGCCCTTGTTTATTTGGAAAGATCCGTCAATTTCAGGATCGTTGATAAGACCTTTCCAGCCAACCGTAGTTCGCGGCTTCTCGAGATAAGCTCTCATGATTATGAGCAGGTCCTTGTTAAGTTTTTTGTTGAGAGCTGTTAGTCTGTCTGTGTATTCAAGAGCAGCTTTGGGGTCGTGAATAGAACAAGGTCCCACGACTACAATCAAGCGGTCATCGATTCCTGCAAGAACATTGTGTGCACTGTCTCGCCCTTCAAGCACGTTGTGCTGAGATTGTTTGGACAGAGGAAACTCGTGCTGAAGCAAATCCGGAGGGGTCAAGGGATCGTAGCCTCTGATCCTCCAATCTTCTGCGCGCGAGCGATCTCCTAAGTATGAATTTTCCAAGAACATGCTGTATCTATCGTATATATTTCCAGAGTGACAATACGAAAAGTGGTTGAGAAAGAAGAAGCAAGTAGTAAAGCTGAAAAGTTTTCAGTTTGAGTTTTCAGGAATAAAGAATTGTGTGGAGTTGCCAGAAAGGTTTATGGTCATTGGAACAGCTACGCCATACAAGGCAATACCGTTCAATACCGCATACTGCTATTAGGTGTTACATGATATACTTGGAACAGCTCTTCTCAAGGCTAGATAGGCAATTAAATGAATATTCTCGTCTGCTTAGGAAACTCAGACCCTGCGTTAATAGAAGTGATGAGCCTGAGGCTGTTTGTGCTGCTTAAGCTGCTCAAACCTGGGGTGCATTAGCTACTTATACGACGGTCACGTGTAAACCTCATTTTTGTAGATTCATTACCTAATGGGGCTTTTGTTTGATAGCCGTATAAAGACTCTAGATATTTTTTGAATTCTCGCGACTTGTCAACACAAAAATAATACGCTCATCCATCTCCATCTCCATCTCCATATCGTTTTCCAGGAATGCCGCGCAAATCGAAAGCACGAACGGGATGGTTGTTGGTGCCGCTGTTTTTCATGGTGTGCACCCTGATGTTTATTCACAGGTCCATGTACTTTGGAAACGATGTGTTTGAGTCCGAACTAGCCGACAAGCAGGAAATGAAAGTTGACTTCATCAACGATAAGAAAGCCTCCTTTGATCCCAGTAAAAAGCCAAAGCCAAAGCTACAGTTAGACAGCACGAAAAAAAGCCAAGCACAGACGGATACAGAAGCCGCGAAAGAGATTCCACCAGGCAAAAGTAGCCACTCCAAATGTGACCCATACTCAGAATATGGTTATTATGACTACCAGAATCCTCTACAGTACAACATTACGTATAAGTCTTTGAACCCGGATTGCCAACCGTTAAATCCTAGCCCTATAAGTGCATTGCAAAAAGGCGATCCGTTTGATCTACTCAAAGACAAAACTGCTGTTCTTATTGGTGACTCGGTTGACAGACAAAACCTAGAGCTCCTCTGCCCCTATATCAAAGGCAACCTTACTATTTCAGATCAAGACTCGCACAAGAAGGCCCCAACAGGTTCATCAGGGGGGTATCCTCGACTTTGCTTCGTTGAGAAATACAACCTCTCAATTTCAAACTACTTCTTCTACGGGTTTGATCAAGATTCGATTTGGACAGACAAAGAAGGAGTCTTTCTGGAGCCTGGCGACTACTTGAAGCGAATTGATTTGGCCGAAAGCGCAATCAAATCATTACACAGAAGTGTCGATATTGCGTTCATTAACGTTGGTTTTTGGGAACTCGCGAGATTCGACCGCCTGGACCATAACGCCAATATCCACGAGGCCATGAACCTTCGTTCTGAAAGCATTCAGGAATACGAGACAAAGCTAGCAGATTTTTTTTTTAGAATTAACAATCTATTGCCAACATCGCGTCTCGTGTACCGCGAAACACACTTTCCGTCTTCAGAAACTGGCCCGTTCTTCTCTACCGCCGACACAGTAAACAGAAAACACAAGTTCAATCGGTATAAGGTGCACCAGATCAACCAGGTTGCTCGCAAGCTTGTTGCAAAACTCAAGATTGATTTTTGGCCCATCGGCACTCTTGTCCGCGACATTCCTGTCGGCGATTACATGCTTGACGACCGTAAGTACACTTTTTGAAAAAATCCCTGGTCTCTTTTCGTAAACCTCGTGAACCTCGTGAACCTCTCTAACAACTTGTTGACACTAGTCCACCCCAAAACTATCGGCGCAGTCGCTCTCTGGGGAAATGCCATGCTGGAGTATATAGCTAGATCGTAACACAGTCATATCACGTGACTCAATATGTACAATTTTTCTGCTTTTTAGGCTGTTCATCTGCCACAGCATCACCACTTTTTCACTTGACTATACTTTTTACACAAGCAACTATGGCTACTCTGGCAAACCAAGTGAGGCAAGCTGCTCCTGCCATTGACAGTATTGTTACTGACTATGCCGCTGGATACATTCGAAACGTTGCGGATAATGCTTCCGATCCGTTCTCGGCCCCATCTGTGGACATTCCTTTCGAGATCCAATTCATCACCTCTCTTCTCTTGAATGCTGGTGCCGACAAGTCTGCCATTGGAAAATTGCAAGGGGTTCTAAGCGGCACATTAGATGAGATCTACAAAGCGACTATGGCCAAGTCAAAGGGCAACGTCGACATGTCGCAGCGTAAAATTGATCAGGGCACTTTGCGCAACGCTCAGCGCCAAAACAATAGTTTGGGGTCATATGGTGGTGGTTCGGACGGAACAGATTTGGAACTTTTGACTGGCAGAAAGGTTGAGTCTCGTGTTGACAAAAAGAAACTGGAAAAGGCTGAAAAGAAGATTGCTTTCAAGCTGGCCAAAAAGGAAATGAAGAATGTCGAGTACGAGGCTTCTAGGCTACTAAACGACAACACTAAAGAAGACTACGACTCATTTTTCCTTACAGTCAACCCTCTTGATCTTACTGGATCCGCTGCCGGAAAATCAAAGGACATCAAAATTGAAAACTTTGATCTCCACGTTGGGGCTGGACAGCGTGTGCTCTCTAATACTACTCTTCAACTTTCTTATGGACGCAGATATGGTCTTATCGGCCAGAATGGTATTGGAAAATCCACTCTTTTGCGCGCCCTGTCTCGCCGTGAACTAGCTGTTCCAAAGCACATTACCATTCTTCACGTCGAACAAGAGATCAAAGGTGACGGAACAAAAGCTCTCCAGAGTGTTTTGGATGCTGATGTCTGGAGAAAGCATTTGCTCAGCGAGCAAGATAAGATCCAGTCTCGAATGGCTCAACTTGATGTGGAATACAAAGAGCTCACTGCTGCGGGTGAGTCTGAAGATTCTCAAGAGGTAAGAGACCTTGATGATGAGAGGTCAGAACTTGATACCAGCCTTGTTGACATTTTCAACAAACTATCCGAAATTGAGAGTGACAAGGCGGAAGGACGTGCCGCCTCCATTCTTTATGGTCTTGGTTTTTCCAAAGAAGCTCAACAGCAACCTACCAACTCGTTTTCTGGAGGTTGGAGAATGCGTCTTGCCCTTGCCCGTGCTTTGTTCTGCAAGCCTGACTTGCTGTTGCTCGATGAACCCTCTAATATGTTGGATGTTCCTTCTATCACCTATCTTTCAAACTACCTGCAATCATATCCTTCAACTGTTCTTGTCGTCTCCCACGACAGGGCTTTCTTAAACGAAGTTGCAACAGATATTATTTACCAACATAACGAGCGTTTGGACTACTACCGCGGTGCCAACTTTGACTCTTTCTATGCGACTAAAGAAGAAAGAAGAAAGAATGCTTTGCGTGAGTATGAGAATCAAATGGAATATCGCAAGCATTTGCAGATATTCATTGACAAGTTCAGATACAATGCTGCCAAATCATCTGAGGCCCAGTCGCGAATCAAGAAATTGGAGAAACTGCCTATTCTCGAGCCGCCAGAAGAGGACAAAACAATTACGTTCCGTTTCCCTGATCCAGAAAAACTTTCCCCCCCTATTATTCAGCTCAAAGATTGTTCGTTCGGTTATACGCCTGAGAAACTCATTATGAAAGATGTTGATTTAGATGTGGGTATGGAGTCTCGTATTGCGCTTGTCGGTGCCAACGGATGTGGTAAAACTACCCTCCTGAAGCTCCTGACTGAGCAGAATCGCCCTACGCATGGTGATGTTGCCCGCAATCCACGTCTACGTATTGGCTACTTTGCACAGCATCATGTTGATGGTATGGACTTGAACTTATCTGCTGTCGGCTGGATGGCCAAAACCTACCCCGGTAAGTCCGAAGAAGAATACCGTCGCCATCTGGGTTCGTTTGGTATCACAGGCACCTTGGGTCTGCAAAAAATGGAGCTTTTGTCTGGAGGACAAAAGTCGCGTGTAGCTTTTGCTTGTTTGTCGCTGTCTAACCCGCATATTCTTATTCTCGATGAGCCTTCTAATCATTTGGATATTGCAGGCTTAGATGCTCTTGCAGATGCTTTGAAGCAGTTCAAGGGTGGCATTCTCATGGTCTCGCATGATGTATCCATGATCAGCCGTGTTGCCAATGAGATTTGGGTTTCTGAAAGCGGAACTGTTCAAAAGTTCCCTGGTACTATCATGGATTACAAAAAGCGTATTTTGAGTTTGGCTGATAGCTCTGGTGTTGTCAACAAACATTGAGCTTTTATGTGTGTATACTGTATGTTTATTGTTTGAAAATATGTGAGTTATTTGTGTAATGCTTCATGAGCGTGCCCCAATGTATGAGTGATGTGCCTGAAATTTTGAAATCATGTATTCTTTTTCTCTTCTTTCCAAACTTGCTATTTCCAACACATAGCCAGCAATGAGCGACATTTCGACCGACGACGACCTAGAAGCGTACACCGATGCGTTTAGCGAAGCTCCCATATATCGAGGCATAAAGGATCTTTCGCGCGACCTAATCGAGCGCATCATTTATTACATCTGGGAACCACCACCCACGTATGCTGGACTATATTACGACGTGCCAAAATCATGGCCAAGTAAAGACCGCGACGTTTTTGCGCTAGCAGGGACTTGCAAAAGTATGCGGGCTTTGGTTGGACCGATAATTTGGACATGGGTGTCAGTTGCCTATAGCCACAATGTGGCACATAACTATTTGGAAGACAATTATTCGACAGGGTCACTGCCGTTGTCGTCCAAGCTGGTGTACAAAGATGACCGGTAATTTATTTGCTCTTGAGGTTAAAGAAAAGTACGGTACTGACATATTTCAGAGCTCAAACATGGAGGTTTGACACTCTTAGCATGGACGTATTGGCTTGGATTCGGTATCTGGGGATTCACAGGCAAAAGATTGATCTTTTAGACTCTGCGCTGGGAAATCAACTGGGCTTTCCGGTGTGCTTACTTGTCAATCCAGCATACATGCCAAGTCTACAGGAAATTGGAATTGACCTACGCAATTTAAGGCGAGAGCACCTTAAGATGATGATAACTGGAATTAAACTTTATGAAAAAGACCCTTTCATAGGTGTGTTTATTGATATTATGCTGGATGCTGCTGAGTTTAACGACAACGCATTTCTGGGACTTGTGGACGAAATGACAATTGAGGTAGGCCCAGAATCGCCGCTAAATGAAAATAACTTCTTGGAAGGGCTTGTCAATTTACAGAAACTCAAGCTTGTTGGGGATTCGAGTCCGACTCCTTGGATGAGTGAGATACGAATGGGGCGATGGAAGGTTTTGGGCAGTTTTTTGACCATCAGCACCCTGGACATTTCGGCCATTAGTAGCGGGTTCGGAAACTACGAGTGGTTTCCGATGTTTGTCAAAAAGTTAAAATGTCATCAGGAGTTTATATCGACAAATAAAGGAAAGCCCGATAAAGAAAAGCTGCTGAGAATCGAGGATTTGACAATTTTGTGTTATCATGGTCACGTCCACAGCAGCACGCTTACGTTCCCTAGAGTCACTCGACTGACTTTGAAACAGTCAGACTGGAAAGCCCGGTTCCCTACAGAATGGTTTGCTGACTTCCTGGCGTCGTTTACGGAGCTTGTAGTGCTTGAAATGGATTGGCTGTCTATCCTTGATGTACGAACATGCTACGCTTCATTTCGACGACTACAAAAACTGTATATCTTCAACCCTTTGCTTACGGAGATGGAAAAGCGTGTCCGAAAAGCTGTTGCAGAGTCTGAAACGTCTTCATCTCCTTTCAACAAACTAATTGAGGGGTATGATAATTTTGTGTCTATTGAGTGCAAGATTAGCAGACACGAACTTATTTCCTATCAGGTTCTAAAAGATGTAGCCACTAAGAGCCGGGGCTTTTCGACAATTGAAGTTCACTGTACATGGCCGCGGATAACCTCTTGTTATTATGATACGCACCTTGAGCTGGCTGATACCAGCCGTCGTTCGCCACACCGCCGAAGCAATCTAATGCCAGCCGATGCTGGCAACCCTCCTCCTCCTACGCCTGCTCCTGCACCTTCTTCTTCTGCCCAAGATGCCACCGCTACATATCATCTTCCCGAAGAGATGCAACCGCGCAAGCTCATTGAGTCACTTTTTATTGGTACTGACAGTAACCGGGACTGGTTTGAGAATATCCCTGTACACATGTTCTGCACTTTTGCGGGCGAGACTCGGTCTATCTTGAGGAATGAGCGAGAGCAAGAGCGAGAGCGGTTACACTCGAGCAAGTCCAAAAACAAGAATAAAAACAAGAATAAAAAGGAGTATAGCAATCGAATTGATAGGAATAACGGGCGGAGCCGGTCAGTAACCGTTACTGCTGCTACTACTACTACTACTAGTGCTAGTAGTAGTGGCACATATGCGAATGTCAATAAAAAAAAAGTTATGTATGAGGGCATCATGACGATTAATATGACGAAGTTCAGAATGCTATTGACGAGGTATAAAACGAATAGAATGAGTTTGTTAAGGTAGAGGCTAGCTATTTATCATTATAAAACCAAAATTTAATTATTTTGTCACAACTAGCAAAGAAAGTATCAGGAGCGACCGATATTGATAAAGAGTTGACGTTGACGTATATAGTAAATAAAGCATGATCATTGCTAGTATTCGTATCTAATGTAAAGCTCCTCGTATGAATATTTTTCATGTAATGGCTGTGAATATTCTTTCTATTGCATTTGTGTATAAATTTGATTTGTCAAACAAACTCAATTCGCAAGAGACATGTGGACCTTCCGCTTCCCAGACGATTCGTCTTTGACACTACTAACCTTGACATTGATTTTATCAAAAATACTCAGTCCCCGCACACTTGCAGAGGCTGTCTTGATGTTCAATGTAAATGTTTCTTCATCAAACGTGGCCGACTCCGGAATTCCTAAATCTTCCAGGTGAATCAAACTCTCGACACCAAATTTAGGGACCAAGATGACCACTCCGTTTGAAAAAACTTTCACAATGAAACCTTCATGTACGCTTTCTTCTGCTTTCAAAACCTGTCCCACGTAGTATTCGATGGACGCGCGACCCGCAAACTGCGCGTTGCGGTGCCGTTTGTTGATGTTTCGGCAAATGCGCTCCATGTGTTCCTTTTCACGGTGCGTTTGGTCTAACGTCTCATACTGAATAGATGCAGCGAGCTGGCGGTGTGCAACAACATCGGCGTACCGACGAATGGGCGACGTAAAGTGCGTGTATATTTCCGAAGCCAGACCGTAATGCCGAAATTCGGGAGGAGAATAGCTGCCCGCGGAAAAATATTCGGCTGCCATCATGCAGCGCGTGGCCATGATGCGCACAAGAGTGTTGAAAAAGGGCTCACTGGGGTCTTCGCACTCGTCCAAAGAATCCGCGAGAGTTTTCGAGCTCGTTGTGTCAATATGCATGCCTTTCTTGATTCGGAGTTGTTCATTCAAAATATCAAAATTAGTAGCAGGTGGAGCGCCGTGTCGACGTAGCATGGCAGTTTGTGGAAACGCCTCATAGATCTTGCGCGCAACACTGATATTGGCCAACAACATGAACTCCTCAACCAGAGAATTAGTAGCAAGAATCTGCTTGATCTCGACCTCGTTAGGATCAGATGTCTCACTATCTGTGTGGACCTTGACTTCAGGCGATGCCAGGTTAAGTGCACCAGCGGCAATTCTGCTAGCCTTGAGCTTTTTGGAAAGTTCCAAAAGTACTCGCATGCCTTTCGTTAAATCATCCTGGTTGGACACATCATCAATGCGAGCCTGTGCTTCGCTGTACTCAAAAGCCTCGCGAGATCTGATAATGGACTTTGTGAATTCGGTGTGTACAATTTCGGCTTCTGGTGTGATTTCCCACAGGACTGAAAAAGCAAAACGGTCGACGTAGGGTTTCAGGGAACATAGATCAGTACCCAAGAGCATGGGAAGCATATCAATACGTTTGTCAACCAAGTATACGGATGTGCCCCTGGAAGCTCCCTCGTCATCGAGAGGGGTGTTAGGCTTGACAAAGTGCGTAACATCGGCGATATGAACACCAACCTGATAGTTACCGTTAGGTAAAATATGAGCGTGCAAAGCATCATCAATATCTTGACACTTGGGAGGGTCGATACTGCAGACCAAAAGGTGCCGCAGATCCCTTCGCTTTTTGAGTTGGCTGTCACCGTTATCAAGGTTTTCAGGAACTTTCCAGTTGTGACCTTCAGCAGGTAAACAGTTTAAAACGGCCTTGGGAAAAGGTCGATACTCGACGTCATGCTCAAGAAGCAACGCTTCGGTTTCTGCTTCTTTAGACTCAATGTCTCCCAGAGTTCTGATAAAATGGCCTTCAGGGTATTTAGAGTACTGAGGCCATTCATCAATAGCAACAACTATCCTTTTGCCCACAAGTTCGTGTGCTTTCCTAGTTCTTATCCTAATTCGGGGAATGCACTTGTCCATGGGAATAACAAAAACACTGCGAGGTGCGTTAGAAGTAGTACCTGCCACAGACTTGGGAGCAATATGGCCAACATAGAATCTCCAACTGCGCCTAGGAATACCAACAACTCGGGCTGTAGGCTGAATTCGCTGTTCTAACGAGGAATTTTGAGCGCGCAAAGCCTCTTGGGCTAGGATTTTTCTCTCAGAGTCGGAAATGATATTCTGAGCATCGTCGTCAGCTCCATCAAGCTTGTCAAGTTGCTCTTCCTCAACTACTTCAGAAGAAGGGTGCTTCCATTGACTTTTGGGAAGCAGCTCTACTATAACAGCGTCTCCGTGGAAACCACGATTCAAGTTCTTTCGGCCTAGTACTAGGATAGGCTTCGGGTAAGCTTTTGTAGAAACGGATCCTTCCAAAAAGTTGTACTGGTTGATAGACAGGTTTCCTTGAATGAGGGTACCGGCTTTGACTCCTCCCAGCAGACGTGATTGAGGGTAGAAAGCAGGGTATGAAATCTCTTGCGCATTGGATTGGAAGCCTTCTGATGGAGCCATGTCCAAGATTTCGTCTCCGTTTTTGAGCTCTTGAATGTAGTCACGTAGAGACAAGGCTGTAATTCCTTCAGAAGCGGCTTTTTCTCTGTTGGCACGATCATCAGACAGCAATACAATTTCAGGGACTGGGTATTTAGACTGAGTCCCGCAGTTCTCCTTCAAATGCTTACTGTACCAAGAGCACAATTTTCTGATTGCGCGATCATTTCTATCGTTAATACTTTCATTCTCAAGGCGGTGCGTGTGAGTTTCTTTTCTAAACTCATTGTGAAAAACGTAGAACCGTTTCTCATCTGTATCTCTCGATATACTACGAAGGCGAGTGTAGATGGGCAGAGATCGGTTACGCACTTCTTCAAGGACAACCTGAGGAATGATGATGTCGTAAAAAGCTGTTTTCAACTCGAGAATATCAATGGCCTTCAGAGCAATGTTTGTGTCAATAACAATATAATGCGGACCACGTTTAGTAGTAACGTTGGGGTCCCGGGCAAGAACAAAAGGCTTGACAGATCCATTAGCGTTGGGCTCGGCCTTGAGAGCGCAGGCAGAGCATAGCAGCGAGGAGCAGGGAATGTCAGTGCGCAGGTATTGCTCGCGGTAAAGCTTGGTGGCGTTACCGCTCTTAGCAGTGCGCACGTACACCTTGTGCGAGATAGTAAACTGCGATGGGTCTCTTGGCCTTTTTGCGAGAGACATTGCGACGCCTATTTCCGTATTTTGTAGCTAAGTGGTTGAGTGGTTAGGTGGTAGAGAGGGCAGAGATGGCAATGAGACGGATCAGAAAAAGGTGAAAAAATTCAAGCTTAGTCATCGAAATGGGATCAATATCGAGATCAAGGTCCACCAGTATGGCTTTAAGATCAACGGCAGCAATTGCTTCCATGTTATGAATAATGCATTAAAATGTTTTATTTCGTTATTACAAAAGATAAATAGGCAATAGCCACATGTTGGCTTAGGTCACAGCTATAAAGACTTTTCGGTCCAGTCAGAGTACTCTTTTCGTCGGGCTTGCAGGTCGCAGAAGATGGTTCTGCGTTCCAGAGGCAGAAACGGGCTGTCATATTAGATCAAGATCAAGTAACATATCAAGTAAAGAACAATGAGTGCGCATACCTTTCGCCAGCTATTTCAGCTGCGACGATTGCTTTAGAAAACTTTATCGGCTTCAGCTTGTCTGACTGCTTGTAAATAGCGCCAAGAACAGCGACAATTGCGCCAACACTAGCTTCAAGTTTTATCTGCTCTTGTTAGCAATTTACAAATTATGTTCAGTAAAAATTCACACACATCAAGAGGAAGCTCGCCGTTAGAAAGCGTCGACGAGGGAAAGTGCTTGATGAGGTTTGAAAACTCGTGAGCGGAGTAGGCTGAATGAAGCAGTAGCACTACAGCTATAATAAAAATGGCGGAAGAAGTAAAGTCTGTCATTGCTGAATATTCACAATAATTCTCGTTCTTTGTTTCTGTCGTTCGAGTCTCAAGAAGTTTCGTTAAGTTGCCGCTAGGGATTCTGAGAGAAAGCTCAAGGTGGTGTTGGCCGTGTCGTCAAAATTAGTCATATGTTACATAATTTGATGCTGGTTAGGGTTATGTAGACTACGATTTCGAGATCAAGAGTCATCGATTCAAGAAACTTCAAATAGTTGAAAAAGTTCAACTCTGCTTTCCTCCAGCTTTAAGCAATTCTCTAAATATCACAAACAGCTCAAATGGCGCACACTCGAGAAGAACCTAACTACTACGGCGCAGGTCCTGCACTGCTGCCCACGGCTGCTGTGACCCAGGCCGCCCTCGATTTTGTCAACTACTCCGATATTGGTCTCGGTCTCGGCGAGATCTCACACAGATCTTCGGACGCCGTCGCCATCGTTAACAACACCAAAGCCAACTTGCGCAATGTCCTGGATATCCCAGAGACCCACGAAGTTTTGTTCTTGCAAGGCGGTGGTTCCGGGGGCTTTTCAGCTATTGCCTATAACATGCTTGCAGCATTTGCAAGCAAAACAGGCAAGAAGGGCAAGGCTGACTACTTTGTGACCGGCGACTGGAGTTCCAAAGCGGCTCAGGAGGCTGCACGACTGGGCGCGGAGGTGAACTACGTTGTCAATTCTAAAGTCGCCAATGGCAAGTTTGGAGCAATCCCATATAAGTCCACCTGGAAGTTTGGCTCCGCTTCTGATACTGCATACGTTTACTATTGTGATAATGAAACCGTTGCGGGTGTCGAGTTCCCTGGTATTCCCGAGGTTCCGCAAGGTGTTGAGCTGGTAGCCGACATGTCATCCAATATTCTGTCGCGAAAGTTTGACGTTTCGAGGTTTGGCTTAATATTTGGCGGAGCCCAAAAGAATATCGGTGTAGCTGGCGTGTCGTTTTACATTGTGCGCAAAAGCCTACTACAGCGTATTCCAGACGCTGAACTGGTGAGCCTTGGAATTCCATTAGCACCTATTGTGTTTGACTTTCCTACGGTGGCCAAGAATAACTCCCTCTACAATACGCTACCGATCTTTGCTGTGCATGTCATGAACCTGTGTGTAAAGACTGTTCTTGACAAAGGAGGGTTGGGAGTTCAAGAGGCCGAAAGCGAGCGCAAGGCTACCGCCGTTTACAACCTTTTGGATGAGTATCCTAGTCTTTTCAACTTGCCAGTTGAGAAGAGTGTAAGAAGCAAAATGAACATTGTGTTTACAATCAATGGCGAGGGTCTGGAGGACAAATTTCTGGAGGAGTCTAGTAAACAGGGCTTGACTGGATTGAAGGGCCACCGTTCTGTTGGTGGAATCCGAATTTCGAATTACAACGCAGTCACTGAGAAGAGTATTGATTTGCTTGTCAAGTTCATTCGCGAGTTTGCTGAGGCCGCCAAGTAGACTGTCTCTTGTAGTGAACCTTTAAAATAAACTATAGATGTCCACAGTAATCACTGAGCTTTGCTCATAAGGCTCAACTGAGAAACCTAATCCCCTGTAGATGTCGCTTTTAACTTCAAGCTAAATCTTTTTGTACAAGCTCGCCACAATTTCAAACATAATTTAAGCCACAAGCCACAATTTGGACCTGGGGCAAAGAAATCCAAAAAGATTACTATAAAAAAGATGTGGCTTGTCTTCAAAGGTACAATGAGTATGCCGTATAGTATGCGCGTGGCATTTTGGAACCTCTGCCACTGCGGAAGGCTTTTTCAAAGGATTTGGATCTGGATCAGATCAGATCACCAGGAAAGTGAAATTTGTATTACCTATTGTAGCGTGTGTCACAAATTCACTTCATCGTACTTTCTTTTTCTTAACAGTTTTTGTATTATCTGTTTTCTATTTATTGGAAATAGAGTCTGAATAACACGACCATGCGTATAGTTATTTGTGCAGTAGACTGGACCAGCTTGATGGCGCTGGTTTGCTAGTAGCTTGGCAATATTGGCGGTATTGAAAGTTATTGGTATATTCAAATCTTTAAATCTCCTAAATCTTTGAGGCAGCAACTTTGCACAGCTTGGCAAGCCTCGAATTTCATCTCGGCGGCACATGCTGTAGGTTGCAACCCAATAAAAGTGTATTTCACCTGATTTGTTGAATGACTGAACGATAGAATAAAACAAACTAAAATAAATGAAATAAACAAAATAAAGACAAAAAAAAATGCTTGCAATTGCTTGCACAATTGGCCACTCAAATCAAAAAAATCAAAAAATGAACGTTCTTAATGTCAATATTGCTTCGTATTCAATTCCAAAAATCCCCAGAATATTAGTCCAAGTCTGGAATTTCCGCATGGAAAAACGGCGTTTGCGTGCTCAGAACCGGAATCAACCTGCTCGACGCATTCGACAACTCCAGCTCCTTTTCATTACCCGTTTCTTCATCGTTTTTCTTTGGCAACAAGTACTGCTCCTCCGATAAACTTCCGCCAAGAGCATTGCTAGGGTATGTAGGATCAGACACGCCAATCACGTATTTGCTGGGAGGGCTGGCTGCGCCGCCGCCGAATCCTTCGGTCAACAGTGCACGGCGTGACCACGGAGAAATGATGCCCACAAAATGGTATTCAACGTCTGCGTCCGCGTACCTGTTGATAGCGTTGCGAATATCGGCTAAGTTTTGAACACCAGTAGCGTCAAGGTATGGGACGGAGGAAAAGTCAAGGACAATGGCGCGGAGTAAGGGTCGCTCGTCTACTATACCTGTGTCTTGAATATGGCGCGGTCCAATATCATTCCAAGGCCGGTCTCCAAGCTTGACGGCATGCCTAGGACGACCTCTTTTGGTGACGCGCTTGACTTCGTCCATAAGATAGTCAACTTGGCGTGAACAGTTGGGATAGGTGAACGACTCATTTGGGCGAAATACAATTACGCCAGGGGGAGGGGGAAGCACGTTGAGCTTTGGGTTCAGTGCTCTGAGTGATAGTGGGACCCATTTGTAGCGGCGGCGAATGTCTGGTGGAGAATACGATCGGTCTTGGGTTTGGTTCTCAATGGGAGTGATTTCGGTAAGCACTTCGGTCACGGCTACTTTTTTGCTTTCACTGAAGGAGTTGTTGGAGGAATGTTTGGACTCAGTGTCGCTGATCTCCAACACGGGGCTCACAATAGTAGGATTGAGGACTTCAAAATACTCGATTCTTCCGAGAAATTGGCCCTTAGCTTTGGCAATTCTGAGAAGTAAAAGAGCAACAGAAGCGCATATGGAAAAGTAGATACCAGCTTCAATCGTCGAAAAAACTGTGATAAAGACTGCAGCTACAAATATGACGGCCTCGACGGGCGATGTGAGCCACAGCTTGTAGGTGACTCTGGGGTGAGACATGAGATCGCACACAGCATGGATGATGACAGCACAAAGTGTAGCATTGGGGATCCAGTAGAAAGCGCCAGTGAGTGCATACAAAGCGAGCAAGACAACGGCACCAGTGTAGATACCAGCAAGAGGAGTACGGACACCGCACTTGGCTTTGAGTGCTGATCTGGAGAATGAACCTGTCGCGGGATATGCAGAGAAAAAAATACCAATCAAGTTGGTGACGCCAATAGCAATCAGTTCCTGGTCAGGGACAATCTTGTAGTCATTGATTCTGCCAAATGACTTGGAGATGGCAATGTGCTCTAGAAGTAGAACAATGACTGAAACAGGGAGCTCACTGGCTAAAGCAGACATGATCTCTCTGCTGAATGCGGGAACACCAACATGACGAAGACCGCTTGGGACTGTCTTGATAAGAGTTGCGGCAGGGTTTGCCTTATGATCCTTATAGACGCCATAACTGATAATTGTCGCAAAAACAATGACAAGGGCATTTCTAAGCACCCCAAGGTAAAAGAATGGGACTTTCCACTTTGCGGTAAAGCGCTTTTGACCGTAATCAGAAATAAACTTAAGCAGAAATAGCATGAACAAACAGGTGAGTCCAAAGGCAGCATCAACATTGGAATGCTTGATTTGCTTGAAAAAGTCAATTACCACCTTATACGTAGAGGCGCGCGTATCCAAAAGTTTGGACACTCCAAAAAGACCAGGAACCTGGCCCACAATAATGGAGAAAGCGGATCCTGTCATGAACCCCAGAACGGCGGGAATGGGAATGAACTCTAGAATGAAACCAAGTCGGAGGAGACCAATCCCAGCAGAAATGCCGCCACAGAGAAGAGACAAAGTAACTGCAATCAGTGGGCCTTGGTCCGCAAACTCAGGGTGCTCGTCAATAACCCTGTTGATGGTGCGTCCAACTTGCAGCGACATGACTGCGACAGGGCCGATGGAGACATCTTTGGACGTTGCGAAAAAGCAGTAGATGAAAACACCGACGAACGAAGAGTAAAGACCATACTCAGAAGGCAGGGAAGCGAGTTTGGCGTAGGACATTCCCTGAGGAACAACGACACAGCCTACGGTGAGTCCAGCAATAAGATCACCGTAGAGCCAAGTGAGGTTGTATCTGTAAATCCAGGTTGCAATCGGGAACAGGGAGATTGCGTAGTGCTTCAGCCTCTGGAGAGGGTTAGAGGTTTGTCTGTAGGCCCAGTCCTTCGTCGAGGCGATGGGCTCTTTAAATTCTTCAACGGCGGCCCCTTCGATCATTATGATGTGCTTATTGAAAGCTGAATGTATCAAGAAGTATGAAGTGAGGACAATAAAGAGCGGTCGTCTAGTATTTATATACTACAGTCCTCCTCCAGTAGCTATATCGTCCATATGCTAGAACATGAGCAAGAGGAAGAAATTCAGTTTAGGCCGAGTAAAAGACTTCAAGTCTTGGTATATCACTATAAGCTTTTCACAAGACTTTTAGGCAGTCTTTCTTGGCAAAAAGACTGTTATAAGGGAGTTGGAAAGGTTGATATTGTGGCTTTTTTTGGCAATTAAGGTCGCTATTAAGGTGTTTTTTAAGGTGTTTTTTAAGGTGTTTTTAGCTATACCTACCTGAGTGGCAACCTTTTTTCTTAGGCGATAGCTGTTGCTACAACTGTTGATGCATAGTAAAGCATGATATTGCATGATGCTATAACAATAGCACTTTTGCCGTTTGGCCTCCTAGAGCCTGTAGAGTCACTAGTAATGGTCATGATCTACCTGGAGGCTATGGATGTTTGTGGCCTTTACGTTTGAGGGATGTTGACTGTGCTAGGCAGTCGTTAGAATGGACGTACGTTGGCCGCTGCTGGGCTCTGAAGTTTGACTCGATATAGCAGCCTCGCTGCTAAGTTACGGTTTGTATAGGTGCGGCGGCTACTACAACGAGGTCTCTGAATTGGGCACAAAAAGCCTTGGGTATCTCGAAACATGGCTGAATATCACGAAAAACACAGAACCAAGAATTAGACAAGTTCACGTGATACGGATTGCGTGCTCAGGGAAGCAATGGCAAAAGTTTCGTGCAAGCGGAAGCTGCTGCGATTGTGGCTTTTTCTGCTTTGAATTCTGCTACAAATCCTACTTGGGCTTCCGGCAAACAGCTTTTTCTACTTCTAGGGTGACAATTGTGTGATCAATCATCCCTGAATCCGCCCGCTTTACGCCATAGCTTCGTACTGCTGCGGCTGTTGCTGCCAAAAGCCACAAAGTGCCTCTAATTGTGGCTGTAGAGGGGCTCGCCCAGCCTTTTCACTGGCCAGTGGCTACCGTGTGCTCATTGTTCATAAAACAACAGTGTAGCTATAGCTGCTAAGAAACGTACTAAATGAGACCTGTTCACTGTCATCATGTGTTTTGTCCAGTCATAGAAATTTTTCTATGCATCTTGATTTTCCGCTATCGGCCCCATCGTTTATAACGCCTCACCGCTATCAGCATTCAAATACACTGGACTCTTGAAATAAAAAAAGTTTACAAAGAGCTTACGCGACGCAAGAGACACACGAAACTCACGCGAAATTATTGCAAAACTACCTCGACTGATTAGGTAAATATGCGCTGGTACACTCTAAACACTAAGTCCTATTAGATTTACCCTGAAGCCACGGAAGCGCACTTTTCATGGTCGCGATCAGTACCGGCACTAGTAGCACACTATGCACACTGCAACAGCGCTTACAACACAACGGAACATCCAAAAACACTCACCACACCTCCAAATTGGCCTAAATCGACTTCGATCCCATTTTCGCCGCTGTCCTCTTTCTTTGAATTGGCCAACTTTGGCTGGAAATCAAGGCCCTTCATACATGCCTGACACTCTAACTCATCGAGTCTAATCTAATCTCTAGCGCGTATCAATCTCCCGCCATGGATACAAATGCCCTGCACAGCTGCTTCAATGCCACCCTTCAGGCTGATCCCAACACCCGCATGGAAGCTGAGCTTCAGCTGAAGGCAATTGCTTCAACTCCAGGCCTCATTAATGGCTGCCTAGATATTGTTATGGAACCCCAGGTCTCGGACGCAGTCAAAACGGCTGCCGTTGTCTATTTGAAAAATAAGATCGAGCGGGACTGGAACCCTTTACACCCTGTAGTCACTCCTATACATGAAGACGAAAAAGCTGCGTTTCGAGAACGACTCATTCCGGCTTTGGTCAATGTACCACTCCATTGCCGGCTTTTGCTCTCAAAGGTTCTTAGCCATATCGTTGCTCGCGACTTTCCATCGCAATGGCCAGGATTTCTCGATCTCACTCTTATGCTGTTTCAAAGCGGTGACTCGGACTCCACCCGTGCTGGGCTCACCTGCCTCCTGGAAATTTGCAAACACTATCGCTGGACTACAGGAGAAAACAGAAAAGGCCTCGACGACGTGGTTTCCTCGTCATTTGCTGGAATCCTCAACATTGGAAACTCTCTAGTCAATGACGATAGTACCACTGCTGCAGAAATGCTACGAGACGTCCTTAAAATATACAAGTGCGCAACGTTCCAGGAACTTCCAAAAGAATTACAAGAACCAAAAGTCCTGGCTGCTTGGGGAAACCTCATGCTTTCCATCATCCGCAAAGATCTACCACACGAGACTCTGGAAACCCCAGAAGACTCAAGAGACTCAAAACCGTGGGTAAAGTGCAAAAAGTGGGCCTTTGCTAATCTATACCGCCTTTTTTATCGATATGCGTCACCACGTAAAACCGCTCACAGAAGGTCTACCCAGTACTCGGAATTTGCACAACAATTCATCACTAACTATGTTCCGGAAATACTTAAGGTATACTTTGACCAGATTGAGCAGTGGGTGAATAAAAAAATCTGGCTGGGCACTGCGTCTCTTTACAATATCCTGGCCTTTCTAGAAGAATGCATCAACTACAAAAAAACCTGGGCTCTTTTGACACCTCATACTGATATCATTGTCTCGCATGTCGTGTTCCCTATACTCTGCACCTCCGACAATGATCTTGAAATTTTTGAGTCCGATCCGGAGGAATATATACACAAGAACCTAGATGTTTATGAAGAAGACCCTACTCCCGATTCTGCTGCCATAAACTTCCTTGTTACTCTTATTCGAAAGCGATCGAAGTCTGCTCTTCCGAATCTCTTGCAGTTTGTCCAAAGCATAGTAGCGAGTCACGTTCAATCTCCTGATGACCTAGCATTGGCTCGCCAGCAAGAGGGCGCACTTCGCATCATGGGATCTATATCTCACCTAGTGCTCACCAAAAATAGTCCCATTGCTAGCAACATGGAAGCGTTTATTGCTCAGTACGTTTTTCCGGATTTCTCTTCTCCTCATGCCTTTCTCAGAAGCAGGGCATGTCAGACCCTCAACCTTTACGCGGAAGTTGATTTTGAAAAAATTGACAACGTTTCATTTGCATATCAGAGCATTCTTCGATTACTGGATGATGAGCACCTTCCTGTTCAGATCGAGGCTGCTTTGTGCCTCCGCCCTCTTATCAGAAACAAAGATATCGATGTCGCAATTTCTGACCGAGTACCCGAAGTCATGACACGTTTGTTAGACCTAGCCAATCGCATTGATATCGATTCCATCACGAATGTCATTGAGGAGTTTGTAGAGTCTTTTTCTCAGCAACTAACTCCGTTCGCAGTAGACCTTGCTCGCAAACTTGCTGATCAGCTTATGAGGCTGCTCACAGAGCTGGACGAGCAAGAAAATGCTGACTTTGATGCTTCAAACTATGACGGCAATGCCCATGAAGATAAGACCATGACTGCAGTGGGCGTCTTGAATACCATCTCTACGTTGCTTCTAGCACTGGACAATGCGAACATTGTTGTACTCGAGATGGAGGTCATCCTGAAACCTGTGATTTTAACTGTCCTCGACAAGCGTATGTCCGACTTCTACGCAGAGATTTTCAGTCTCATTGACAATTCCACATATTGCCTCAAAGCCATATCTCCCACAATGTGGAGTCTACTGCCTGTAATTCACACTGTTTTCAAGGATGATGCTATTGAATACTTGAGTGAACTATCCCCTTGCCTAGACAATTACCTTCAGTACGGTATCAGAGAGTTACGCGAAACTCCAGAGCTTACTGCAATATTTTACGAAGTTTTCCAAGTGGTCTTGAGCGAAGATGAGCGTCCAGGCGACGAAGAGAGGTCTATTGCTTGTTCAATCGGTCAGAGGTTTCTGTTGAGCTTGAAAGGCCATGTAGATCAATACGTGCCGTTGATGCTCAAGACTACCGTAATGAGACTCTCCGAGGATGCTTTGAAAAGCCGCAACATGCCTTACATTGTTAATACACTTGAAGTGATATTGGCAGCGTTGTGCTACAATGCGCAGGCCACGTTGTCAATTCTCGAGGCAGAATCTTTTACGCAGCAATTTTTTAATTTGTGGTTTGACAATATGGATAAGTTTAATCGCGTTTATGATTTGAAACTGGTTGTTCTCTCTATGCTAAGCCTGTTTGTTGTCAATGATAGCGACCTGCCTGCTGCCATCAGCTCGAACCTGGGTCAAATTTCCAAAGGCCTTGTCAGTGTCGTGAAGCGGCTTCCAGCAGCTATCAAACATCGCGAAGAGCTAGAGAGGAATTTTGACGCTACTGAAGATTATGAAAGAGATGAAGTCTACAATGAATGGAACGACGATGAAGCTGAAGATGAGCATGATAATGAGATCGAAAACGTGAATGAAGCTGAGGCTGAAGATGAAGAAAATCACTCGAATGCCAAAGAGTTTATGAATTTCCTGGGCACCGAGAACTCAGGGTTTCAAGATGGCCTAGTAAGCGGGTTTTACGGCATGCTCAATGGTCTTGAAGAGGAGCCCTTGACTGAATCGATCTTGGACTCTGTTAACCCATACAGCGCCATTAAAGAAACCTTTGTGAGGTTGCAGGAGACTGACTCTGTGCGATATCATGTTTTGACGGATAACTATACCGCCGAGGAGATAAAAATTATTGGGGAAGCTACAGCGTCATGCTAAAAAACACGTCTTGTGTATGAACATAGTATGTAACACTGGCCTGGCCAGCTACCATCAAAACTGCGCATGCTCAATAAATAAATAAAAAGGGCAAACAACGAAACCCTCCAGATTCAAGTCATGATTATTGGTGAATATTGCGAAGGTGTACCGTATGCTATTGAGATTGTTTAACCATGGCTGTTGTTCATTCTGGACCTCGCCTTTGCTATCAGCAGCTCTTGTTCTCTCAGTAATTCTTCTTCCGTGCGGCCCGACGCTTCCAGCTTGCCAACCTTACGTTCGCGCACCTTTTGCGTTTCTTTATGTTCGACAATGACTTCTTTGATAGGCTCCAAATATTCATAAAATCCCAGAGTTTCCAGCGCTTTGAGGACATGCTCTGGTGCAATTGTTTTCTTTGATTCCTGTTCGGCAATGTCGTTTGATTCTGTGGAAAGGATCATGATGAATTCAATACAGCATTCGATCAAAGAGTCGCGGGTGTCACGGGAAAAGGTGAGGTCTGATGGGATAATTTCAGAAACTATCTTTTGGACCGTGGCTATAGATAATACCGAGCACAAGCGCGTGTTAGCAGAAAATTAAGGTGTGCAATTGCAAAGGGAAGTTTGAAGTGTAAGCGCACCCTTTGGTAGGGACAGGTCGTCTGAACCGTGGTCTCTTTCTGACATGTTGTATATATTTGCGTATCAATGTTATTGATATATGACAAAATCACCGGAAAGTAATGAAAATCGATAGATTTAAAGGCGAATGGTATTGAATGATCATAAAATTGAACACGATCGCGAGAATCAATTCGTGGGTGATGATTTTGATGAATTAAAAAAAAATCTATTCCCAACTTACCCTGACGCTACTTCCATGGTCCCAATTTCCCCCAAAAATGATAAAAAATATTAAAAAATTTCACTCGAAATCAAAAACGCAAATTTGAAAATAAATGATCCCAACTCTGCCCAAGGACTTAGACACCATAAATCAAACGAACGACCTGCCTGCGTTTTGTCCTTTTTAATTTCTTGGATCACGTCTTAGATTATACCTTTAAATCGGAATAGCAGGATTTCTAGATCACAACGCCGACCGGATCGACTACAAACCACATATTTCACACTTACACAAAATGGCTTCGTTGACTCTGCCATCCGCTTTTGACCCCTCTGGGCAGTACTTTGCCAGATCTACTGCGTCAGAAAACATCTACAAAGTTCTAATCACATCTGCTCCAGGCGTGGAGCTTTCAGAGACCCTGGCCGTTGAATACACGCTTCCAGAGGACACTACCGTTGAATCCCTCGCATGGACGTACTTGGAGAAGTCGAAAAGAAAACGATCAGCTTCTAATGTCGACGACGGAGACGAATCTGAGTTCAAAAACATGAACGCTACAGAGGCTTTCATCCAGCACGCAGGATTTAAGGGAATAACAGTCTTGATTGGTACGAATAAGGGAGATGTGATTTTTTTCTCGCCGGTTCAGTCAGCTGTCTTGTTTACATTGTCGGGGGCTCATACTGCACCTGTAGTGGTACTGGCTCCGACATATTCAAACAAATTGTGGTCATATGACACGTCGGGCAGAATCTGTGGCTGGAGTCTTTTGTCAAAAAAGTGCTCGAGCGTTTCACAGTCACCCAGGCCTGAGGTCAGCTGTATCATCCCTACTGTTAAAGGCCTCGTGCTTGCGTCAGATGCCGTTTATCTTACAGACCCTATCAACAACAACATCTGCCAGTCTATCTGCAGATCTGGCAACCGGATCTCATCTCTAATTCGAGCAGATGACCCTCGGGTTTTATTTGCAAGCTCTCAGTACGAGTGTCAAATCAACATCGTGTCCACTTTCAAAGAAAAAACAATCGGTGTGTTCACTGCTCGGTCTAACGTTCTGCAGATTTTTATTGCTCCCGAAGGCACTGCTTTGGGAGCCATTACGGCTGACGGCGAAATTGAAATCTTTGTTGATCCGTTGGTACAGCTCACCGCGACCTCTTCTCTTATTTTTAGACTTCAAAGCGGCAGCTCAGCTAAAATTTCAAGCGCCTCGTTTCAGGGTGAACTTTTGAGCATTGTTCTTACTGAGAAGGGCAAACCATCTGTTGTTGAACAAGTCAGGTGGAGGGATGAGTTTGGCAATGTTGTAAGAGGTATTGCTGAACTTGGTGAGTCTGTGGATGGAGAGTTTTCTTTTTCTTTGGTTAGTGGGCCTGCATATCCCCGATCAAGTGGAGCTGTCAAGGCTCTGGCTGGAAAACTCGACAACCTTGAGGTAGGAGAAAACTCAGTATCTGAGGAGACTCCTGAAACATTTGCCAGTAAACTGGCCCTGGCAATGAAGGCAAAAGACGAGAGCCAGCTGGACGCTTGTTTAGCCGTCAAGGAGCATGTATTCATCGAGACAGCCGTTAAACGCATCCACTCGCCAGTTGCTGCGACGCTTATCCAAAAGATTGCCTCAAGAGTGGACAAAACTCCTTCTGAGATCGTCAACTTTTCTACATGGATTAAATGGATTATGGCTTCACATGGTGGCTACATTGTTTCTAAAGCACGTCTTTCGCACACCATAAGCTCGCTTCATTCTGCGCTAGCTGGAGAGCTCAAGGACCTGTCCAAACTGCTGGCTTTGCAGGGGCGCGTGCAAATGCTGCGCACCCAAATGCAGCTCCGGAAGGATATTGTTGCTAAAGGCATAAGTCAACCTGCTGCTGGAAATGAGAGTGAATATGAGGAAGAGGATGAAGAGGAGGCTGAATCAGAAACAGAAGTTGTTGACGAGGCTGCACTTATTATTAACGGGGAAGAAGATTTTGATGACGATGATGATGAAGACGAGGTAGATGCAGGTAGCCAGTTCATTGAGCTGGAAGCTGAAGAGAGTGAAGATGTGGACTCTGAAGACGAAGACGAAGACGATGAGGGTGAAGAGAGCGGCATAGAGGCAGAGTCAAGTGATGCAATGGACCTGGACATTAAAGAAGAGGCAGCAGTTTCATCCAAACCCAAGGCATCTAAAAAAGAGACACCATCTATCCACACAAACGGAAAGTTCAAAGCTCGAAGGTGATTTCGATATCGAGTTCAAGATTTATTAGGCTATCATGAGTGCGAGGGCTGCCATGTTTTGTAAACTCAATTGTAAATTTAAAATAAAAAGCATTGATACAAGTACTTCTACACGTCCAAGACAAACGTGAGATATGTTCAAAGCGTTTTTCACATAGATTGTTTATTCAGTAAGTTATTTTTTTAGTTTTGGTTAGACTTACTACTGTATAGCTACTGGTTCTTGGTACTCGATGTCACTTTCAAGGGCCGCTTAAATTTACTCAAGGGTAATTTGACGCGTATAGCCACTCAACGGTCAATAAATCAACGAATGAAATCCTAAAAGTTGATGGCTTGAGCTGACAGAATGCAGCTGTGCCAATACATGCAGTTTCTTGCGTAAAAATAAATAATGACAGTACAGGCTTGGACCAATAATAATAAATAAAGAAACCTCAAAGGCTCAAGCTACCTCGGCGCTCTCCTTCTTTGAGTTCCGCTCGCCAACCTGCTTGACCGTAACGCGTTTGTTCTATTCCGAGTAGTGACATGCTGCGCGTCGTTGTTGTAGGTTGGGGTCACCATCGCCGCTGCCCTTCTTGCATTAGCTCGGGCATCCAGAAGTAGTGACTCAGGCGACTGTCTTGGGTCAGGCTCTATTACAGGAGTCAGGTTTGAGCTTCCCGTTTCAAGAACCATAGTAGTGCTGTCGTTGTTGTTGTTGTTGTTGCTTGCGGTATCGTGGTCTACAGACGACAGTTCATTTTGGATTTCTGCAAAGTTTGGAAACTCCAGGATTTCATCTGAGCTAGCGGCATTTGGCCCATTGTACAGCAGGTCTCGTATGGCGAGGTCTTTCCACGCAGCTTGTCTTCGTCGATTCTGCTGGGACTTTGCGATTCCAAATGCAGCGTGTTGGTCGGGCACTATGTCCTCTTCCTCCTCTGGGTTCACGGGCTCATGCTCTGGCAACACGAGGATGTCGTCAAACTCCAGTTTAAATTTGTTCCAGTCTTCTGAGAATAGAGCAGTCCTTGGCATTGCCAAATGGACTTGTGACCTTTCGGAGTCTTTGCTCATGCTATCGGCAGTTGCTGTCGGCGGGTGCTGTCGGCGGGTGCTGTCGGTTCCGAGGGAATTCTAATAAACTGAATTGTAATCGGTTAATCTAACGAGTGAGCTGAAAAAGCAGGTTTTAAGTTGGGTAGGGGTTGCCAACGACATTATTTTTCATCCTTCTTCAATCTGTTCATCTGTCCACCTGCTCAGCTCCTGTTCACCTTTTAATTGATATATCTGCATTTTGTTAAGAAGAAATGTCTAAGGCCATTGTTCGTTCCATCAAAAATGTGGCCAATGGCTATACAACTGCCCAAGTCAAAGTTCGGAAAGGTGAGTTTGGCCTGTTAAACCTTGAGTTTTTCTAACGTACCTAAGCGACAAGCAACTCGGAGGGCGGCCCTACAACATACGATATGGATGAGATTGTGTCCCTGACTTACGAGCGGTAAGTTTTTGTTTTTTCAAGCCATGAACTGGTCCATGTTGACTCCAAAAAAAAATAGCCACGAATTATTAGAAACTATGCAAATGATCAACCAGCGGCTTAATGACAAAGGCAAGAACTGGAGACACGTACACAAGGTAAGTCTTAGATTATTTGATGTTTGCTAGAATCAAAAAAACTAACAGCGAGCAGTCTCTAACCGTTCTGGGTTATCTTGTTCTCAACGGCTCGGAGTCCGTTGTTCTTTGGAGCAAAGACAACATTCATCTAATAAAAACGCTTCGTGAATTTCAGCACGTTGACGATCAAGGTGTGGATCAAGGAATCAATATAAGAGCCAAAGCAAAATCCCTTACGGCATTGCTGTATGATGATGATCGGTTGCGCAGAGAAAGGCTTGAAAGACGCCAGAGAGGAGGTGGTAGAAGAGGCAGGTCTCTTTATGACGAAGGGTCACCCAGAAGACAGCTTTCGGATGCCGGTCGTGGCCGCTCTCGTGGAAGATCCCGTAATGAAGAAGATGACTTGCGAGAGGCGTTGCAGGAAAGCCGTCGCACCGCTGAAAACGAAGAGAGGCATAGAAGCTATAGTCAGTCAACTACTTCCGTTGAGAGAAAGACTTCTAATACTACAGCGAGTAGGGAAGAGAGTGAAAAACGCTATGTCGATAGCGTATTTCAACCAGCATCAGCAAGTGTTCCCAACCTTATTGAAACATCAAATGTCCCGCTACAGTCCCAACCAATTCAGGTTCATTATACCGCTCAGCCAATCTACCTGCAACCTCAGCAGGTTGACCTTTTTGGGAACTCTTTTCAGCAGCCAGTTGACACCGGTTATGTGCAAAACATCTATGCTACTGGACAGACCTTTCCTGGTGCACCCCAGACAAACACTAGCCAGTTCCCTTTCGTTCAACAGCCTCAACAGCAACAATTTCAAGCAATGGCTCCATCTTTTCAGCAACAACCTTCCCAGGTGGAACCTTTACAACCTCTTAAAACTGGTTCAAATAATCCTTTTGCAAAACCTATCAGCTCAGAGTCCTCCTTTATTTCTCAAAGTGCTTCTTTAAATCAAATCCAGCAGGATTATCAGCAGCAGCAACAACAAGCACAAGCACAATTTTCACAAAGCAAATTACCAAACGCTTTTCAGAAGCCAGCTCAAACTGGCCGTTCTTCTTCACACCTTGAAGAATTGAATACCATGCTGGCTACAGGAACAGGCTTAGACACTTATGGAAACGAAGGCAACTTGCGGCTCCCTGCTCAGCATACTGCTCGAAGTACGTTTGTTAACTCTCAAGGTATAGGCATGCGTCCCCAGACAAACTCAGTAGTAGCCAACCCTTTCGTTGGGCAGCAATATACGGGCGTAGTGACAACCAATCCTATCCAGCCGGCATTTACAGGATACGGATTTGGAAATGCGCAGCAGTCTCAAGAGGCGTATCAAATGTCGTTCCAGCCTCGTTGAGCTAATCAACAGGTCTGCTTGTCTTTTGTTTTCACTTTGCGCATTTCATTGTGTAACTGGTTGAGGCCTGGATAAGATTTATAGAGCAGCTCAGTACGCACCCATCTTACCTACCCGGCAGGCCTTTTCAGCCCAATTTTACTCATATCTCATTCCTGCCCCTTTTCTTTCCTTATTTTTGTTTTGTATGGCTATAATAATCATGTTAGAGTTTTTTATACTGCATTCTGTAATAATAGAAATCGTCATTATCAATTCTAGAGATGTAGAGGTATTTAGAGAAAGATCTTGAGTATACTGTTGCAGCAGACGTTCTCAAAAATAAAATTTGTTTCACGTCATTAAAGACAGTTTCCTGTATAGCTAATGTTGTACTCGTATCTGTCTTCCAGTATAAAGAACTTAATAAAAAAGGAAGTCTTCAGGTAGTACTCGATATATTTTGATCTTTGCCTATACACACAAAATGCAGTGACACAATTCTGTTCAAACGTATTCAGTATACATATGTATACAAAGCTTGTAACTGGAGCTATGTACTGATTGAGAGATGAAAAAGAGGAGATATTGATAGTTTTCGTTGAGACTTTTACGAAGTCCTTTCAACATCTCCATGTTCCATAGTAATGGCATTTGTGTAAGGTTGGACTGAAGCTGTTTGAGCCAATATTTATAGATTTTGAGCGAGGGTTACCCTTCATACATAAATTTTTAGAACCACTTTTCACCTTGAGATCTCTTATGAGAGGTAAAAATTATACCGTTCGTTGCAATTGATTGCACTTGTTCATAGCGCAACTTTTTAGATTTCTATTCAGTCTCTCCAACAAACTAAATTATTTTTACAAGCTCATAAATAGGCATTAAAGAGAAAAACGAAAAGACATGATAAACAAGGAATTCGAAAGTGTAAACCAAAATGCTTAGAGTCTGCGACCTCTGCGACCACCCTTTCTGCGAGTAGAGTCGGAGGGGATAGGAGTAACATCCTCAATGCGTCCAATCTTGATTCCGGAACGGGCAAGAGCACGCAGAGCAGACTGAGCACCAGGACCGGGGGTCTTGGTACCAGTACCACCAGTGGCTCTGATTTTAAAGTGGAGAGCAGTGATACCGACTTCCTTGCACTTGACAGCAACGTCCTGAGCAGCCAACATGGCGGCGTAGGGAGAAGACTCGTCGTGATCGGCCTTGACCTTCATACCACCAGTGACACGGGAAATGGTTTCACGGCCAGTAAGATCGGTGATGTGGACGAAGGTATCGTTGAAAGAGGCAAAGATACGGGCAACGCCGAATACAAGCTCACCCTCACGGGCTTGAAGACCAAGGGTAACGTTTTCTAGAAAGTTGAGTTAGATTCATGTTCGCAAAATCACAGTAAATGAGTTTAATGGGCACAGCATCAAAGCAGAATAATGACCATCAGCGAGTGGTAAAGATTACCAACAGCATTAATAAATTATGATACTGTCTGGTATTTCAGCGATTCTCCATCAATCTACAACTGGTGATTTTTTTGTATCTGATGAAGGTAACTCATTCCAGTAGATAATCCAGACCACCGGTGATGGCAAAGCATCCCGCTCTTAGAGCCGCAATAAACAGGTCCAGAACATGCTTTGTAGAGAATGATAGTACTTACCGTTCTTAGGAGCCATTTTTGTTGTGTACTGATTCGAAACTGAGAATGTCGTCGTCGAGTATGTTCAGCAGAAGGACGAAAAAAAATTTCAAGTGAATATGCCTTGGTGCAGCCCAATTTTCAGGGTACGGAGAGTGTAGTAAAGCATATAGGGCTTAAAAACACTTGTGACTGCTATATCCACTTTTAGAAAAATTTATTATACCCTAACCTGTAAATATTGTGATAGACTTAAATACCACGTGCAATGAGTGGTTACTGGGCTAGGCTTTAAGAGACTTTGCCTACGTCATAGAAGATTATGCGCGAAGTCTTAAATCCCAAGTTAACCGTTTGAAGGCAAAAGCCGAGAAAGGCCGAAACAGGAAAACTGGGACACAAACGCGATTTAACCTGGAACAATTGTAGTTTGTTGAATTTAATAGTTTGCCTAACCGCCAGAGTAACTCTAAATACCTAGGTCTCTGAATTGTATGAGAGACTCAAAAACCGCTCAAATCACATTCAGAATAATGTATGCCGACAACACTACACACTGTATAACACGCAGCAATACACAGTTATCGGTTCATTTACCGGTAGAATGGCCAAGCCTTCTAAAAATCTCACACCTAACCCTGATGAAATTGGTGGTCCAGCTTCAACTTCCGTTTAAGCCAGATTCGATAGTTTATCCACCGCTAAAACAAAGACCAACTAGCTTTTCAGGTTCAGTTGGACTCGTTCTGATTTATCTTATATCTGTCGTTCGTCAGGTTTATCTTTTCTATACTGTTTTGGCTGCCTGTGGTATCTTAACATCGTGAACTTTACTGCTTTCATATAGATCATATCTAAACACCAAACTCAATCAGTACAAAAGCCGCAATAACCCTTTTTCATGACATCGACCGACACTACCATTCCTGCTGCGACCTTGCAAACACAGCAAATACAGCATGCGCAACCAGAGTCCTCCAGGCGGACTGCTCAAAGAAATCCCGATGTCATACCATCATTTGGAAATAATGGCGCTAGCCGCATTGGACGATATCAAATCATCAAGACATTAGGGGAAGGATCATTTGGGAAAGTGAAACGCAAGTATTGCTGGACTTGTAAAAACTATACAGAAGCTAACATTCTTAAGTGGCATATCATTTGGCAACACATGCCCGCGTGGCCTTAAAAATCATAAACAGGAGAGTTCTGGCAAAATCAGACATGCAAGGCCGCGTAGAGCGTGAGATATCTTACCTGCGACTTCTCAGGCATCCTCACATCATCAAGCTGTACGTATAGCCATTTGTTTTGACTAGCGTGCTAATTTCCACTAGGTACGACGTTATCAAGTCAAAAGATGAGATCATCATGGTGATCGAATTTGCCGGTAAAGAACTTTTTGACTACATTGTTCAAAAAGGACGTATGCCAGAAGACGAGGCAAGGCAGTTTTTCCAGCAAATCATTTCCGCCGTTGAGTATTGTCACAAGCACAAAATAGTGCACCGAGACTTGAAGCCAGAAAATCTACTTTTGGACGAGAATCAAAACGTCAAGATAGCAGATTTTGGCCTGTCAAATATAATGACAGATGGAAACTTTTTGAAAACTAGTTGTGGGTCTCCGAATTATGCCGCTCCTGAGGTCATATCCGGAAAGCTTTACGCAGGTCCGGAAGTTGACGTCTGGTCTTGCGGTGTTATACTTTACGTCATGCTCTGTGGCCGCTTGCCCTTCGATGATGAGTTTATACCAGATCTCTTTAAAAAGATTTCTGGTGGAGTGTACTCGATTCCTGCTGATCTCTCCAAGGGGCCAAAACATTTACTTCAGCGAATGCTTGTTGTCAACCCCCTCAAGCGCATAACTGTTCAAGAAATCATGGATGATCTGTGGTTCAAATCTGGAATTGACAATTCTCTACTTCCTCGCGATATGCAGACTGAACAAGAAATACAAGACGAAGAGGTTGATGAGGATCTTGTTGAGGCTTTGGGCCGCACCATGGGATACTCGAAAGAGCAGATCTACGATGCCCTCAAACATTCCAAGGGAGACGGAAACTCTATAAGAAGTGCTTATCAGCTGTTGAGAGATAACAAGCTTTCGGGTACCGATGCAATCAAGCAAAGCGAAGTCGATCATTATCTCAATAAAGATACTTCCACAGAAGAAAGCGACGAGCGCAACCGAAGTCAAACCAATCCAAACTCCAAATCTGCTCCCAGCACGTATGGTGGAGAGCATTCGCTTTCTGTAGGTATTGACCATATTCATCAGTCATCTTTTATTGTAGACTCGGCAAACGCAAAAAACCCACCAAGTACTATCGCTATTTTACCGACCTCCCTACCAGCGTACCACAGAGCTAGCATGATTGAATATGGTTCTCCCACAATGCGCAAACTGAATCCTGTTCCTAAAAAGAAATCAAAAACAAGATGGCATTTTGGAATTCGGTCAAGATCTTATCCGCTAGACGTCATGTGCGAGATTTATCGTGCCTTGAAGAACTTAGGTGCTGAATGGATTACACCATCAGAAGACGACCTTTGGACTATACATGTTCGGTGGAAATACAGTGCGTCTACAGGTAAACCTGATTCCATTGCGGAAGAAGTTGTAAACGCAGCAGACAGCTATCCATCAGGGAAAATGAGAATGCGTATTCAGCTTTACCAAATTGAACAAAACAACTACTTGGTAGATTTCAAGTTTGACGGCTGGGAGAATTCTCCCAAAACATTTGCATTTGCCGAAACCAACAAAACTTTAGAATCATCTGTATCTACATCTTCTGAAACAACCGGAGCTGAAAAGCCTAAAACTGGCCGGCTTTCTTCAACTACTGCTACTGAAGAAAAACAGAAATCAAGTGGCTCTCAGTTTGATACGTACTCGGCTTACCCGTTTTTACATCTTGCTACTCGTTTGATAATGGAGCTAGCCGTCAACAGCCGGACGGCCTGACCATTTAAAGAAGGAGTGGTTTGCAAAAATCATAACAGACATCTAAGCTACATTGCACTATGTTGAATTTATATTTTTTCTATTGATAGCATATTTTCCTTTCTAGTTTTTTTTTTCAGCCTACCAATATATACATACATACACACATACACAAATACGCCGAACTCTGCATACTTTGTCGCGGACCATAGTGAGAGTGACGGCCAACACAATGTGACTGTATCTAGAACTAACAATCAGCAGAGGTTGTAGCTCAAAGTAAGAGGCACGACTGGGTGTCTAATTTAAGACCAATATAACCAAATGTAGTCTTTCTACTGGCCGTTTCACCTAGAAACTTGTTTTACGAAGAGACATGAATTAGCAAAAAAAAAACACGCTAAATAGAAACATGGGCTCTGTATGTCAAAAATATAAGTGATGAACGAAATTTTAGTGCACAAATCACAACAAATACTACTAATCCAGTTGTGCGCAAAACTTTTGGAGATTATTCGTAACCATTCAGGCTGCTAAGGAACAACAGTTTCTACAACAGAAAACTTTGAAGAAACTGACCTTAATATTTAACAAACAATACACCCCTAGCAAACATTAATAGGAGACGTAGCAATTTTGCAGCTGGAATTGCTAGAAAATGAAACAAATATCTGCCTGTAGCTTAAGCAATAAGACAGAAATTTCAAAGTGGTATTGTTGAATCATCAAAGCTTAAATAAATGATCTCAATGGCTACATGACACTTTCAACTGCTTGCTACAAAACACGGTTGACGCATATAAAAGATACATGTCTCTCAATACTGGGCAAGTACTAAAGGATGACCAAAAAAACTTCTGTGAGGGCAATTAGGGCACTCAAGCAAAATATTTAAGCTATTGTCCAAACAGTTTTTACGTCTCTAGTAATGATTCCAACTGCCCACAAAACTGCGGCAAGGCTAATGTACTACACAATCATATGCCGATAACACAAAGCCATCGCAAGCTTGAAGCATGTTTTCGCGTATATGTTCAACTTGCAACAAATATTTTCCAATCTTTTAAAAATATTACTGTGCCACATCTCTAATTCAGATCTCATCTGTATCATGTAAGATAAAAAAATTAACATACTTTTATTTTACATGCTTTCTATGAACTTACAATTGCTCAAGAATGAGCTTTTTTCTCTTGTTTCCACCTTCAGCAGCCAGCCTTCTTGATCTCTTTCTTCGCTGACTTTTCTTTTTAATTTTTAAACACTTTAACAACCATGCTCCTAATCCCTCAACTATTGATTGTGCAAGATAAGACTGTGCAACAGCTAGTTGTTGCAGTGCCACAATTATCTTACATCATTCAAATCCTTGGATACACGGAAGCTTATCGATTTTGCAAGGCATAGAGACGTGTTGTCCCCTTGATAGTTCATAGCATACTATTAATTAGGCATGTCTACAAATTGAAAAAGCGTTGAATAGTGTAAGAATTGGGTCAAAAGAACACCCTTTGGCATTGATCAGTGATTTATAGCTGCTTAAAATAGAGCGAAACGGAAGGCTGGTGCTGGTGATATACACTTTATGGCTTCTTTCATGTCAAAATTGGTTACCGGCACAGCGCCATATTGACTGACCGGCCTTGGTCTTTTGTATACTTCATAAACCATCGGAACCGAACAAAGCTCAGGGGTTTGCTGCAGATTCACAGTGATCATGCAAAGGAAGTATTTTTTTAGCCGTCAAAGAGCGTAGGAATTGATGGTTTAGTTTCCTTGGATTGCCTGTATAAATAGACATGCTAGTAGCATGTTGTGCTGAATAGGATTCTTAATACAATCCGTTTTGCCCATCATTGATTTGCAAAAGGCAGATTATGGAGATTGTAAATTATGATGCCTAATAAAGACAAAAATGAAAAATAACGAGTCTCTTGAGAAACCAAAATTGAACTAGCTCCAGCTCAAAAGCGCTCTAAAGTTTAATTCAGAAAAGAAATATGACACCAGTGTTAAAGCAATTCATGTCTGACAAAAAAGAGGTCGCGTTATAGCGAAAACATACTTGACCATGGTTGTAGCCTTGGCCAAAGTACACAAGCGTAGCCTACACATCAATTCCAAATCAAGCCTGAACTCACTTGGTGTGCTAAAATGCTGCGATACTTTATGCAGAACGGCTGAAATAAACTTGCAATTAGACCAGTCCAGATGCATCTCAAATATTGCATAAGCCCATGAATGCCCTGTTAAGGCTATACTTGCCGCCCCATAATATGTGGCTTGCGCTATTGTTAAACTGTTCTAAGTAATTTGACTCAATTTCTTGAATAGTTACCCCCCTGCAATTTGGCTCTGCCAACATGCTAACACACAAAAGAAACTCAAGAGAGAGTTGATGGAAATGTTTGCACCAAAGATTTGGATTCTAGATGTAAGGTGCCAGATATTAGGCCAATGCCAGCCTATGCTATACACTAACCAGTCTTGCCAATCGGTGACATGAAGACATCTATAAGAAAGCGGTGTAGATTTGTGAATGATGCTGGAAAACTCGAAGAAAATGATGATGCGAGAATTCAAATCAAGTAGGTAAAAACCGAAGAGAAGAAGAGGGAAAAATGGAAAAGGAAAAATAGGTTCGAAAAGACTCTAAGATAACTGCGATTCTAGTATGTCTCTAGTAGCATTGTGCCTAATCTCCATTCTAAAAAGCAAACCCTCATTGATTTTGCACACATGTAACTTAGCTGAGCCTTTAACAAGCTTCTTTAGACACGTAAATTGCTTTTCTTCTTAGCTCCACTATTTAAGCCTAAAATCTTCAGATTCTCAGATTTATTCGGAGCAAGTTTACAAATGGTCTCTAGTAACAGCAAACATACTGGAATATAAAGAGCTTTTTGATTCTTGAAGCATTATTAAGACATCATCCTGATTTTTGACAGCGCTCTGGGTTTTAATATAAACCCGCTCAAGCAAAAATTATTTCGGCTTTTGGCATTTTTTGATTGTGCCTCAATATCTTTCCGACCAGCGTCAAAACTGCTCTTATTGCTGCAGTTGATCTCAACAATGCCAATGAAAATGGGAATTTCTCTAATATGCGTCTCTGTCTATTGGTTTTGATTTTGCGTGTTTTTTTGTTGGAGCTCATTATCGTCACGATTTGGTGCCAACCCTTTATAAAATTGTTCGCTTGCTGTTTTTTGCACCCGCTATGTATGGAAGCATATTTCATGGCTGATTACCTGCTAGAGCCAGCAATACTGATCAATGATAAATACCTGTTTTGCCACCAGAAGATCGCAATATATGGCTAACGATTGGCCCAGAAATATATTATGTTTCAATGCTTGGTGTTGGTAAAAATCATGCGTCATACGTTTTTTATGAGCAATTTAAGTCTAGTTCAAGAGCCTTTGGATTGATCCGATTGCATACTAGTTGTCAACTGTATAAATTGCTAATAACGGTCATAGTGCTGTTGCTATGCTTTCGTTCGATTTTTTTTTTCGGCTTGAGCTGCGCAAGCTGATTTTTATCTGAACTGTGATTTTCTCCATTTAGTCAATGTGGTAATATTGCTAGAATTTTGAGCAATCTTACAACTTATGAATGAACAGGGTCAAGCGCTAAAGTTTAATCGTATTTTCCAACAGACGCAAGAAGAATAAACGACAGAGATAGTGACGCCGTTTTTCAAAGTTCGGTTCTTCGGACTTATCGCATGTATCTTACGCTAAAAGCCCGGAGAATTCCTATATGTTTTATTGCTCAACTTCAGCTGGGAAAGTAGTTACTTTTGCCTTTTTTCAGTGCACCACCAAATCCATTGCTTTTACCTGAAAACAAATCTACCTATTCTTTTCTTGATTTGTAATTCAACGTCCACCCTTGAGGCTGCTTTCACCCTCTGAATCTCTCAAAGCTTTTACTGAAGCATTGATTTTGTCCACTAAATTTAGGCTCAAGCGTGAACTAGTCATCATGATACTTACGTCGCACCTTCTTATTAAGATTTGCCTGCTTTGTTCAGCACACAATCTCTAAGCAATTGCACTGGTTGAGGCTTATTAAAATGGTTTTCCTTCTTAACCGCAATTTTTATAAAATTACCAGCAAAATATACGCACTTGCAACGGTGGACTTGATATCTATTTAAACAGAGCCTAGTCCTTTGCTTTCAAATATTCTTGTACTTGGTTCATCACTGATCGGTGACTTTATTGACCCTCTTATCGTATGCTATGCTACACTGAAGCGGCCCTAACTGGTTCTTGCTTGTCAATAATTGTATTACGGTATATTGCTTAATGTATCTATTCCACGTATCATTTTTGCTTCGCATAGAAGTTTGCGTGACATGAGAAGCTCAATATCTGCTAACTAAAAGACCGCCATCGAATATTAGCATAAACTTGCAATCATGCAACAGAAACAACACAGAATGGAAAACTAAAAAATGAAAGCGCAATATTGATGCATTGCGTCGAAGGAAAGTGAACTCTCGAGATTGTAATTTAAACTTAGTATCAAGTATCACTCCGCTATCTTTCGACATTTGCCAGTTAGTTTTGACTATGCGTACAAGGGTCTTATAGGCCCCCAAAATGTTTATGAATTTGCTCAAAACAGATTCGCAAAAGTTCTTGTACAACGTAGATTAAATAGTAGCATAAAAAGCATTCAAGTATCAGAGTGAAGACTTGGGTATCAATATGAGTAAATTCGATGACATGAATACCTGTAGATTTTGAGTGCTGGGCATGTAACCAGTATTGAACTACTGAATTTGTCTATAAAACATTGGAAGCTTTCTTCCTTGTCGGCGCCAATCTGAAGAATATCAAATTGAAGATTCATGAGGCCAAGGGGCTGTAAACGTATGCGCTGTGAATGTTCCTTTGATTTTTTCCATACTGGACCCTAGCAGATACATATAAGCACATTGTTTCTCCATTGTTTTAGTTCGATAGTTCGCACCTCCAAGCTGTTATGGGCCAATCAATGAACAGCACGAAGTTATTGTCGAAGCGTTACAGGAGATCTGAGACTTCTATATGGACGAATTAATTAGCCATTCTAATCCCCATCGCAAAACCTTCCACCGAACCCTTATTGACCCTTTTCTTCTTGTAGTACTAGTATTGTTTAAGAGTCGCCATGGTGCAGTGATACGCGGGAGGTGACCCACTATCGGATATAACAAAGTTTACGGCAGGGATGCGGCCCTGAAAGCCCTGCGCATGCCTAGCTCGGCTGGGCACTACTAAGCTCAAATGTTAACGCAAGAGCATTCACTAAGCCATTGATCAATAGGAATGCGCCTCTGATGAAAGCTCAAATGCATTGCTACTACAATCATATTTATGAATCCTGCCAAGCTCATTATTTTTCTTTTTTTCTATTGTGCCTGGCTCCCAAAAGACTAAAAAGGCGAGATCGCACGATGCTGGATAATGTCATTAGCAAGCTTATCTGGAAATAAGTCGTATTTAGCTGTAGATGTGCTACAGTCACCATTGGCTTCATTCGAATGGGGCTTACTTCCTTCTCCGTCCAAGTGCCTTAGGACTGGAGCCAGACTATATTTTGTGATGATGCTTCGCATTTATTTTTGTCGTAGAGGCCGGGCTTCTCTGGCCCATTGCGTACAATCAATTCATTTCGCTTATAATTTCTCTCCGTACGATGAAACGATGTTTTGGGACTGCAACTCAACCGAGCTACCTTGAATTTACGTCTCCGGTGACCCTCGTCAGTTGAATTCAAGTTCCACATCTATTTTTGCTTAAGCCTCGCATAGGTCCATCAGTCCAATGACTGTATCGTGTTCCTACCGGATATAGATTTTGTCCGTACTCATTGTAGAAATATACGTATGAGATTGAGACGGAACGTAAAACAGACCCGGAACGACTGCAAAATTTACGGGAACTCAGCCTATAAGTTGAAAGGCAGTAGAATTTTACCTTCTTTAAATCTACCCATCTTCCAGTGTTCGGCATTAACCAGAACCACCAAAGCATCTGGACAAAGAAACATTGATCAGCTGTGTGTCACGCTAAGCCCAAGTAGCGTTAGCATAAGCTCATAAACGTTGACTCGGTCGATGGCAGCGTTGAACGTGTTAGCTCGGGGTTCCAGACACTATTATGCCTTTAAACAAGTGGCTGCGCGGTCCAGCATTGCTATTGGCTGGTCTTGCAGTTGTTTTTCGTCATGCACCTGCATCAATCTCCGAGATGTGTTCCATCATGTTCAGCAATATTCAGCCAATGAGCTTCATTTATGAGTTACATTTGAGAGGGAACTCGAGAGAAGGAAAGTAGCGGTATACTTCCGCACCTACAAAAAAAGAAAACCTTATGAACATCTCATGAAGGCCTCCAGAGCTTGTAACCGTTCTGACGGAGTCTTGATTGGCTTCCATCTGCTGGACGGGGCCAAGATCCTGGCAATTTTTGTGGCCAATCAAAACAATTAAGCGCGCATAATATGACATAATAACGCGAATAACGTGCTATCCGTGTGCCCAAAGCGTGCGCAAACGACAAAATATATAGTCAAGAGTTATTAGTGCTGGCGGCCTTATCTCTTTGTGCCGCCTTCGTGTGGACTTGTCTTAGGCAAGCGTAATTGATATCGACACAAATTCATAAAAAGAGCGGCGCGTGAACCCTTGAATCCGAATAATCACATTTTGCTATTCACAATACTAATATTCTAAAATTCATGAAACTCACAAAAAATAACTTTTTTTTTGATTTTTGATTACAACCTTTTTCCCTTAAATTCTTGCAGACCTTACAGTGTCAGTCTCACGATACCTCTCAACGCGTCTTTTTTTGTCCCTCGCCCACCTGCCACTTTATAACTTCCTTGTGGCGACTCCTACTGTACGGCCATCTCTGCTATCCCGTCAGCTATAGGTACAGGTGGTAGCTGATTACTGTTCGATATTTCAAGTCTCAACGCTACGATAACCTACCGTGCCCCCGCACAATTTGAAGTAGGCGAACATTAGACTTTCCGGATATCGTCAAGTCCAGTCGAGCCCAGGCTAGCCTACCTCGCAGCTCTAGAATGAAAGACACAGCTGTGTCTGATGGGGGTCTTAGAATGATATCAACTAATGCCAGCACTGCGGATTCAAGCAGCAAGGCGAAGAAACCTCACCACCGTCGCTCCTACTCTTGCGGGCCGTGTAAGCATCACAAAACAAAATGTGACCACGCCATTCCATGCTACTCTTGCCAGAGATATCGCAGAGAGCATCTGTGTATACAGAGCCCTGCCACCCCTCCCATTCCTAAACAACATCGGGCAAAACGGCTGAGAATCATCGAGAGCACTCCAGCGAAAATGGCAGGTAGGCGGCCGTCGAATAATAAGGCTTCTATGTCTCCCCTTAGCGCGCCAAGCTCGGCATCTTCAACGAAAAACGAAAGCCCAGTTAGCGGTATGCCGACAATCCCCCCAGCTCTGCCTGAGCGCTCGCCACGCTTGAGCTTTTCCCACCCTGACCATGATTCACAGCAACTTGGAGAGTTCGTCCCCTCGATACACACCAGAGCCCCTCTAAACCCGATCTTGGAAGCACCCGTCCTACCAAAAAAGCATGAACCGCCCATGCCGATGTCTTCGGATTCTCAAAAGACGAGCCATCCGCACATGGAACAACAATCTCCGCCATTTGTAAGAATTCTAGACTCAAACACTATCAACGGGCCATCATACCCACACCCACACCCGCATATTGAACATGAACACAGCCAGGAATCTCTGCCCGCTTTTAACGGTGCTTCCAACCTGTCTCATCCCTCAACCGCTTCTCTTCCAGGACAGCCTGGAATCACACAATCCTCAAACATCCCCAGTTCTACCAACTCATTTGCGTTCTCTGCGCCCCCGCCTGGCCTACCAATTTCAAGTTCGCAGCACAGCACGCTTCTACCATCTACATTCACCCACCCACCCAGAGGCCCGTATTCTTCTTCGCTGGTTGTCAATCCTGCAGCTCCTTCTACAGCAATGCCCAATTTTTCCTTGCAATCAAATGACAGCCTTTACGGATCGTTATCTTCATCCAATTCGTCATCTAGTCTCTATCAACCAGTTCTTACCCCAGATACACAAGCGTCCTTCCGTGTTTCTAACAATGCAATGCGAGACAAAGACGACCAGAATCTGGTTCTGAAAACTCGAATCGGTGAGCTGGAAGAACTAGTCAGCAAACTGTCTGGCATTGCATCTTTCTCGTATGTCAACACTTCAGCGAGCGCAGCTGAAAACGCCGACTCTATTATTGCATATCAAGGACCAATACATGACGTATGGAACATGACCAGTTCCGAACTGAATTGGAGAATGATTCTTCTTCGCGCGCTGCCTTCTCGCGATCATTGTAAGGTATATGTTGACTATTACTTTGAGCATGTTGACTACATTTACCACCCTTTACACAACATGACCTTTCTTAAGGAACTGGACGCTTTTTGGACGCAAGACTCCAACACAGTTGATATTATATGGGTTTCAATTTTGTTTATGATCATCAGCTTAAGCTCATTACATCTTCCAAAGGAAATTGCTAAAAAGCTCAAGGTCGATGACGCTATTTTCAGCTTGAGTCAGTCGTCAGCGCTTTGGTTTCGTGCCTCTCGCCAAGCACTCCAGGCTGGTGGCTTTGACGAAAAGCCTACGTTTCAACAACTACAAACCTTCTCCTTGGCACAGCTTTACCTCTACGCAACAAACCAAAACGAGCTACTTAACTCCCTTCTTAGTCAAGCAGTTCGACATTCCCAAGCGTTGGGTTTACATTCAGATACTCCTGGAGCTGACTGCATTGAGACTGAGCTGCGTAGAAGAATATGGTGGGACATTTGTGGGTGCGATACATTTCAGTCCCTTTGTATGGGTAGACCTACTTTGGTGAACTCCTATGCTTCTCAAGTTCCGTTTCCGTTGAATTGCCATGAGGCAGACATGACGCCAACAGAAATAAAATCTCAGCCTCGCTCTGTTCCAACAATCATGTCTTTTCAAATTGAACGAAACTTGGTCATGAGGATCTTGAACCAGCTTTACTCCAATGTTAATGGAACTCACCCTTCATACGAAGAAGTTCTTAAAACCGACCAAGAAATCCACGATTACATCAAGCAAATGCCATGGTTTCTTACAATTGGTTCTGATGGTGAGCTGGCCACTGGGCTCTCGCGAGATCTAGACTACATTCACTTTCAAAATCACATTTTGCATACCTGTTTGTGTATGCATCGAGTAAGAATTCATCAACCGTTTTTATTGCAGAAAGACCTTGTTTCTTGGAATGCATGCTTGAATTCCGTGAAAAGCATGTTTGCGGTGTACAGTCAACTGCGGCGTTACTTTGGAGGAGTTGGGGGGCACTACAATTTCATTACACAGATTCATCAAGCGTTTTCAGGTGCCGTCGCTCAAGGAATGTTTCTTTTGGTTGAAAAGCCCGGCGAAGAAGACACTGCTTTTTTGATGAGAGACGTTGACACTTTTATCGAAGATCTCAACATTCTTATGAAGTCGTTTTTCGTCACAATACCAATTTTGACAGATGGTATTAACGCACTATCGAGAATCCGAGATATGATTGATAAAGGCTCGAGTGCTGAAAGGTCGTCCAAAGTTGTGTCTGGTGTTTTCTCTGTGTTTGGAGGTAAGAAAGTTACAGAAAGATATCTAGAGCGCTGTACCATCAACTATCTGGTTAACTCCTCGAGCTCCAATGCCCCACAGGAAAATTTTGTTTCTGGAAATACCAGGTCTGAGTTACAAGGTGACCATCAATTTGCACCTTCAGATCAGCTTTCAAATTTCGTTGGTCCAAGCTACCCTCTTGACCCCTTGGTGACTGGTTTAGACCAGCATGGTCAAGTATTGGATAGTTATTATGCTCCTGATTCCAACCGAGATGTTTCTTCAACAGCCGGCATAAACATGTGGAACTTTGCCTCACAAGGAGATGTTGAGGAATCAATACGAATCTACAATCAGCAAAGTCTTAATGGGTCCAATGGTATTGACGTGAGAAGAATTGACCTCTTGAGCTGGAACAATTTTGTTAGATCATGACCATGTATTTATTTTTTTTCCTCTTTTTTTATTTTTTTTTTCTTTACAACTCTTTACAAGTCTGTCTTCTCTGTCCTTCTGTAAAATAATATTGTTTTTTCAATCAACTCACAAGGACTATTCAAAGCTTTCTCAAAGTCTGTGTCTCTCAATGAATGCTGAAGATGACAGAATTCTGGTTTTTTAAAGTATGGGAACCAACAAACGAAGGGCTCATGATTTCTCCAACAACAGGCTGATCAAAATTGTCGTATCAAATCAACCCTAAAATCGAGATATGAAACTAGCTCTACTTTCTATACCATAATCGTGTGATTTTCTGGTTTCTCATTTTCTTTTGCAGCTGAAAGACCCCGTACATGAGAGCCTCTGCTGTAGGAGGGCAGCCTGGGACGTAGACATCGACAGGGACGATGCGATCGCACCCTCGAACAACTGCATAAGAATAATGATAGTATCCGCCTCCATTTGCACAAGAGCCCATCGAGATGACCCTAGGAATGTTAGCAAAAATTGAATGATCCGGTTTAGCGAGGATACTCACCATCGGGGTTCAGGCATTTGGTCATAAACCTGTCTCAGAGCAGGAGCCATCTTGTTTGTGAGAGTTCCAGCAACAATCATAATGTCAGATTGGCGTGGAGAAGCTCTAAAAATAATTCCTAGACGGTCTTGATCATATCTAGGGGCAGAAACGTGCATCATCTCTACTGCACAACAAGCCAAACCAAAAGTCACAGGCCAGAAACTTCCTTGACGAGCCCAGTTGGCGATACCGTCTAGAGATGTCAGAGCATAGTCGATTGCGCTGGAAGGTTTTTGCTTTGATGGCAGAGGGTAGTTTGTAGGCAAAGGTGCCTTTTTCACGACAGCTGCTGAGGCTGAAGCATATCGCAGGCCTCGGGGTGTTTCAGCAACCATAGCGCAGGGAATCATGCCAGAGGCTTTCATAAGCCTTCGACCGAAACTCATCATGTAACGGGCAAGAAATTTCAAAGCGTTAACTGTCGAGTCAGTGCCCAATACGGTGGTTCGAAGTCCAGCCAACACTGAACACCTCCCACAGAACGGTACGTACACCAAAACACCCTTTACATTATTGGTTCCTACCGCTTACCCCAAACCTAACTTTGCCGTCATCTCCACAAAATTTTGCAGGGTCTTGGCTAACTTTCCGGTACAAAGGCATTCTATGCTGCGAATTATACATGTATAGGCCAGTATAGTACATGAACAGACTTGAGCGAGATTGCGAGCTTTTTGAGTTTTCCTTTGTAATAAAGCCAGTAGAACCTGTGCGGCTTGTGGATGAGCCCCCAATTCCCGACGCTTCCAGTACTTTTGTGCGGCTCAATAGCTTGGCCAAGTCTTCACCTTATCTTGCTGTCTAGGTCTACCAGCGGATCGCCGAGCCATGGATTTCGATCGGGTGCAACGGGCATGGCACACACAAGCACATCGTTCAGCCAACCTTTGAGAGATCTAGAATCTAGTCAAAGTTGTTCCCGGTGCCGGTGTGCGGCTCGTGTTTTAGCAGCCACCGCAAGCGTCATTTGCCCTAAATGCCCGCACAAAGTTTACTGATTTCCGCCTATTCTGCGTGGCGGAATCACGCGGAAAAAAAGGTGTCAACTTTTTTGACCTTCCACTTCTATTTCTAAGTAGTATATAAACTGCTCTATAAGAAGCTTCTGTGATTTGCTTCGTCAACATCGTTAACAACACACACACAAAAATCTGCCCCTAGTACATAAATCACAATGAAGGTTGTATCTAAGGACGAAATGCACAACTACATCAACGCCATTCACACTGGTGGTTTGAGAGGTGCTGGTGTCGGTCTCGGAATTTCTGCAGGACTCGCGCTCCTGCTCAGAAGGAACCCTGTATTTTCGCGGACGGTAACCCCCACTGTCAAAACATTCTTTTTTCTGGCTCCAGTCCTGGCATGTGGAGTAACTTCCGTTGAGTGGGCATCGCTCAAATTTGATCAGCAACAACACGATTTTGGTGAAGCTGAAAAGAGCAGAGTCGAAGCCCAGCAAAAAATAGAGGCCCTACCCACTCTGGCTCGCTGGAAACACCAAGCTGCCCAACACAAGTACTCAATCATTGTCAGTGCTTGGGCAGCATCACTAGGCGGCTCTTTCTGGTACATTAATAGAGACAAGTTTTTGTCGAGGTCTCAGAAACTTGTACAAGCTAGAATGTACGCACAAGCTTTGACTGTTGCAATTCTTTTGGGCTCTATGTTCATGAGTGTAAACAGTCGTGAAACTTCGGAGAAACCTGAAGACGACGAGTATTCTTGGCAATCTATTGCCGCGGAGGAAGAGACACGCGAGCGGGCCGCTGGTATTCCATTGCACCTTAAGCATTCCCCGGCCAAGAGCAATCGTGAAGAAAGTCAATGATAGTTACATAGAATGAACTTTGATTGCTGTTTTTAATTACAATACTAGTAGAATGACGTACTGTCGCGTTCGGAGACACAAATTAGCATTAGACGTACCATTCTTCGCTCTAAAACAATCCTTCGGATGATCACATAAATCTGCAACCGAATACACGTAAAAGCGTATCTGAGAACTGCAGAAGAAACAGGAGCAGGAAGCAGAAGCAGAAGCAATAGTATCACACTCAGGGATGCCATACAATTAGATACTCACAATATTTCTCGAAATCTTCGATTTGCCTGTCACTAAATCAAATCGATGACTAATTTAATCAATCTATTCAAGCAAAAAAGTAAAAATAAGAGCAAGGTGAACGTGGATATACTGAGAAGTAGATAAATATTTTTGTGACTTAAGTAATTAGTTAAGTGAATATCAAATAAGAAAATAACATAACTCCTCTTAAGCATAGCATAATTACAAACGCAAATGTCGCTATTTTGTATGAAGCTCTAATAATCAGGGCTGAGCTTGAAGCGTTGCTTAGTTTTGTAGTAAATGAGGTGTTGTTGGCGGAAGCAGACATGTTAGCCCTGTCTAGTTTTTGACAAGCCTGGTGGAACAATATCCCGATTTAGTAGTTTACGTGTTCCTGTTTTAAGACATGTAAGTGAGAAGTTGATATGTATAAATATAGCTAACTCCCCGTGTATGTGAAGCTTTAAGCAACTTTATCAATTTATTCTGTTTTTCAATATGGAACCCGGTGAGACATCTAATAGTCTACACCTTAGCACAGTAAGCGCTGTGGAGCTCCAACTTCAACAAACTTTATAAGATTGCTAATGCTCATAACCCGCACTGGTCAATAGAACTTCATTTACAACAGTCAATTGACATGAATATATCTGGTAGACTTGAACTCTCCAGAAGGTGTTTATTCTGTGAGTAGTGAATTTCGTCAAATAACGAGAGGGCGGTGTCTGGAAATCTATATGCAATGCGTCCTGTTGTGTGGCAATACCTCTTTGTGATCAGCGGCAATGAATTGACAAGGCCCACAGCAGCTTCAGCAGTGCTATTCATCTCGCGGCTTTGGTCAGCAAAATCCCGTAAAAATAACATCAAGCGACTTTTTCAGGACTGTCCAGCGTTACGTAGTCAACCTTGGCTAGCAATATTTGTTGAAATTCATTGTAGGTATGAAGTCACCTGGGCTCGCGTTGAAAACACTTCGTTCAAGGAACTCTAATTGTAACAAAACAAGCATGAAATGTCTATTTGAAATTATCAAGCTTTGATTTTATAGGCTTAAAAATGCCATGTTAAAACCGGAAAATGTGCCACTTTTGCCATAAAAGTAGTGAAAATCATTGCTTACGGAGGAGATACATTCTGGAGATAGTTGAGGTTAACCGGACCATATTGGCTTATTAATTTCAGAACGGCCTATTAATGTCAAATTATTGTTAACGCTTTTGATTTCCCACGAGTCAACAGAAGTTTCCTCTACACCAAAAAGGAATGCCGCATCATCTTTTTGAACTGTAGGGCACAAGGATTTATTTCATTCGTTGAAATGTCCACAGTCCAAATGGCCTCTGGGGTTAAGTGGGAATGATTTCCATAAGTAACTAGAATCCATATTAACGAACACGATTCAATGCTAAAGTTGCTTAAGTATTACCAGCACCGTAAATCACCTACATGTATTATATACTCACCTCTTATTTATGCCCTAGAACAGTGATATTATTTTGCCAGACTCATTACTAATTAGACAGTGCTTAGAGGCCACCCCTTGCAAACAATATCTCATTTGGAATATTATGTTAGCTACTAACCTTTTCACGCTTACATGCGTCAACTTCTAACTAGAGGGCACAATCCATGTGTCACATGACGACAAATTTAAAGAATTATACAATAGGTTATCCTCGATAGAGAGTAGAAATCTGACAGACGGAGTCTTCATTCATATGTGAGTGATATCAGTTTGGGAGGAGCCTTTAATCAGTTGTTCCAAGTTAGAATAAATTACAAAAACTATTCCGACGAGGATAGAAGACCTCTATTTATATTTAGAGGATATCTATAAAAACACTCTAGAATCTCTAGATTATTCTTGATCTAAAATCTTCTAGGATGTATTTAAGCCATAAACTTCTAGAATATTGCTAACGTGCTAACGCTCTCAACTCAGCCCTGGTCAACTGAACTTCATTCACAACCGTACCCACTATTGTTAAACTTAAATTTTTTATTGCACCTTTTGTAGTAGTTTTTACTCTCTGCTATACTAGTTTTGAACTACCAAAAAGTTCTGAAAATTCAGTATATGTTCATAACATGACGTATAACAGCACAATTTCACAATCAAGTGAGAGCTTCAAAACACAAATCTTTGTGAACCTCACATAAACAATAATTTAAAAAGTACAAAGGTTCTTGAATATATTCGAATTTAGCGCAAACTGCTACTATAACTTGGCAGAGAGGTCTTAACAAGTAGCCAAGTATGGTAACCCCTGATGCTATGTTTCTCCCTGGCGTGATGGAAGAACAACAGAGATTGATTCAGAGGCGTATGTAGTACTTATTCAAAATTTTCAAGAGATAGACCGCAGAATGGTTGTTCGATCTAGACCTAACACGATTCATATCAAGTGGACTGTTATACAGAATTGTTGACTCGAAGAGTCTGTTAAAACCCATTGCTTACAGAAAAATTAAGTTCGGAAGAGAGTAGAAATTTCCCAGACATAGTAAGAAGGAGTTGATGTAGTTGATAAAATGATTGGTTATGATCTACTGAAATATATCAAAAAAATAGAAGAACCTTTATTTATATTGCATCCAATTGGCTTGGAGGGAGGCTACACTACACTCAGCGTTTTAACTTTTATGAACCCTCGCCTTACACAATATCCCTCATTTATAACAGGGTCTTCTACTCTCTTGAAATGGTTTTTATAGACTAAAGAACTACCTCAATAATTATATCAACTATCGTACCATATCTAATAGACTTTTTTTTATCGTTTTTTGAAGTTTGGTATAGATATGTTTCAATCAGCAGGGATCAGTATGACATTTACAATATTTTGAATGTAGTTCAATTGACCAGGGCTGAGTTGAGAGCGTTAGCACGTTAGCAATATTCTAGAAGTTTATGGCTTAAATACATCCTAGAAGATTTTAGATCAAGAATAATCTAGAGATTCTAGAGTGTTTTTATAGATATCCTCTAAATATAAATAGAGGTCTTCTATCCTTGTCGGAATAGTTCTTGTAAATTGACATAATATCTCATCAATTATATCAGCCATACTATTGTCATGTCTGGAAGTCTTCAACTCTCTCCCAAAGCTGTTTCTTCTGTGAGCAATGAATTTCAATAGGTACATGGGTTACCTCGGCTTAGATAGTTTTCCAAATTGTGAAACTAATTTTTCTACACTAGGCACAAATGTTCATGACAGAGCACGCCTTTTGCCGCTTCTTCAAGGCTTACTTTAATTTTGTTATCTACCATTGGTGTGTGACCACGAGAAGCATATTTTCAATCATAAAAGTATGAAGGACATACCACTACTCTCAAAAAAAAAGACAGCCTTCTGGGATAGTAGTATAAAAATAATTTCATGTCCTGTGGATTGAATCAAAGGCACGAGTCGAAACACACTTTTAATGAGTACATTTTCACTTGAAAATGACCCAAGTATACCAAAGATGTTGTTAGCCTAGGTAGACTTGATAGCGTTGTCTATTACATAACAAATATTGTTGGCTAATATCTTTATTAACGTAATTACACTGATGCCATATTTTGTGTTTTTCCGCTTACATGAAGGATCATTTTGTAGTAATTCATTGCTCACAGAGGAGTTAATGAGAGAGTTGAAATGTACCAGACGTAACAAGTTAGAATAGTTGATAAGATATTTTGTTGATTCTTAGAATTATTTCAAGAAAGTTGAAGTTCCTCTATTTATATCCGAGAAATATTGGCTGAGACAAGTACTTGAATGACTTAATTTTATAGCGCATTAAACCCACCACGGGTCAACAGAACTTCATTCACAACAGATTTACAGGAGGCCAATGAAATAGCTTCGAAATATGATTTTGACACTCGCTAACGCCCATTACTCACGTATTGGAGAGTTATGATGTCAACCCAAGAACAGTTTTTGCAATAATTATAGAAAAGAGAAATCTTCACAATAAAGCCCATTTTGTTGAAAACAAGAGCCATCTACAAGAGCAAACTGCTCTATATTTGTAGTACAAATTATGCACGATGTGATTGGAGTTCTTTCAACCAGTGCTGAGTTGAAGCCGTTAACAATTCGGTAACATTTCAGTTTCTCCTTAGTTTGACGTTTATAGACTGTTTTTCATTTCTGGTTCATTTCATCAATGATCATTTTGAATGTTTGAGTGACATCTGTTAAAGTGGAGTAACTAAATTCAGTCTCATACTGAGCCCATTTCGGTTGCTGTTGAATATGAATAGAGAGTCTTCAACTTTTTTGAGATAGTTATAGAACTTGAACAGAATATCTACTACTTCTTCCTATTACTTTTTACTACTACTTTTTAATATGTCTGGCAGACTTGAGCTTTTTCATGAAGTCAACCCCTCCGTGAGCCATGAATTTGAACATTGCCCAATATAATTTATTGAGCAATTTACTCACAGCCAACTGCTCATGTAGGTAAGTCAACATCAGTAGACGAAACTTCATTTGCAAGATTGGCGGGTCCAACAAGCTAAGCGCCAAGAATTATTGCGTTGCGAGTGAAGTCCTGTTAACCAGTGCTGGGTTAAGAGCGTTAGCAATATTTCAGAAAGTTCTGGATCTGAAATATTTTAGAAGGTTTCTGCTTAGGGATATTCAAAAAGGTTCGGGTCAAGATTAGTCTAGAGATTCGAGAGTTTTCTGATAGCCAATACAATTCGGATATATATAGAAAGTCTTCTACCTTGGAATGGTTTTTGTAAATCAACAAAATATCTTATCCAGTATGTCTTATTCTTATTATGTCTAGTAGACTTCATTTATTTGCTCCGTGAGCAATGAATTTTAACGCTATAATTACATTCCTAAAAATATTTGATATTATAGCCTGATGATATATTCAACTCTCTTGCATGTCTGAATGCTAGTACTAAAATCGTATTGTGAAAATTGTATTAGCTAGGGCAGAATTGACCGTATGAAGTATTGTTATTTCACTTGCAATACAGTATGAGAAACGAATGCTGACACATTTGAAGAATTATGCAGTAGAATTAAGTTTCTTTTGAAACTGATAGCTTACAAAAGATATCTTCAATGAATAGTTAAATGCCTGCCCACCGTATTAAGTAAGAAGAAGAATTTTATATGACTGATAAAATATTTTGTCGATCTATTGGAACCATTTCAACAGCGCTTCACCCCCATATTTACTTCTAGAGGATATTGGTCCGTTCATCATGTCAAATTGGCTTATTGATATTGAGTTGACGTATTAACCATGGACTGTCGACAACTCTTAATTGGGCGTTAGTCAACAGAAAATTTATCTGCTTGCAATTTTATGGACTGAAAACAGGAGTCTGGTCTAACTAAAAGATTTTAGTAAGTTGATAACCTTCAGCAAGTCTGTGTTTTCACTGCTTTAAGCCCGCTGGAAGTTCCCCATATTTTTCATATATCCATGAGAGGTTTCTAACAGGCCGTTTGGTCAGTTCAACTCTTCAAATTGGGGTTCTACTTTCTATAAAAATTTTTTCTGAGGAATGCTGGGTTGGTCTATGGAAATCCCCACTTTGTAAAGAGTCTTTAGGGCAAAGGAGAATTGCTTATCGTTGGTCTCGCAGAAAACAATATTTGACAATCAAAAGTTTTGCTGAAGTTACATGAGATTTAACAAGAACAGGAATCCAGCTAAATTTTTTCGTGTTCAGAGTCTTTTTCCATTGCCTACATTAGGGATATACAAACAACTAAATAAAATAACTAGTGCTGTTGAACTTTTTTGTTCAGAAGGGACATAGCGTCACGGAGTTGAAAGTCAACCATATATGGTAATGCAGTTGACGTATTTGAAGTATCTCATTTATCTACAAAAACCATTCCCAGAAAACCCCATCTAAAATTGAAAAAGTTTATTTAAGACGAAGGCTTAGCGCAGTAATTTCAAATTATGAGAAAGATTGTTCCTTACGTTAGATATGTAGAAATTAATTGCTCACAGAGGAGATAACTTCGGGAGAGAGTCGAAGTCTGCCATAATAATAAGATATGTTAAATGAGATAATTTGCGGATTCACAAAAACCTTTCCAAGAGGGCAGAATGCTCTTTATTTACATCCGGAAAATATCGGCTAAAACAAATTCTTGAATAACTTAATTACATTGGATTGCTAACGCATTCAACCCCGCGTTGGTCAACAGAACTTCAGTCACAACATCTGATACTAAAATGCGACGTGTAAAACTCATTGTAGAGATCGGGACAATCAATAACAACTGAGATAAAGAACCACGAACTAAACGCTAGTTTTGCATCATTGAGATCAATCAAATATTTACTGGTGCAACGACAGGATTGCCAATGTTCCTAATACTGAACTAGTAAATTAATCATTGTTCTCAATACGTTCTGGATCTATTTAGTTCAAGGTTACCAGTAGTTTAGATTATCCTTGGTTTGAATGGTTGTAATATTCAGTAAAAGGCAAATTCCACCTAAAGTAGTTTTGTTAACCAGAATTTTCCAGTTCAACATGCAAGTTGAAAAGGGTTCATTTGAGCCATTACCAGTTGTTGTGAATGAAGTTCTGTTGACCAGTGCTGAGTTAAGAGATTTAGCTAGATTTGAAAAAGTTCTAGTTCGGGCACATTCTATAAGGTGTGGCTTGGAAATATACAAGGGAGTTCTGGGTCAAAGATTATTCTAGAGGTTCTAGATTAATCTGATACGAATATCCTTTGAATATAAATAGAGGGTTTTCTACCCCTTTGAAATCATTTTTGTAAATCAACAAAATATCTTATCAATCATATCAACTGTACTATTGTTACATCTGGAAGACTTCGACTCTCTCCCAAAGTTATCTCCTCTGTGAGCAACTAATCTCAACACCAGTGACCTTTAATTGTCCTGTACCCCAAATAGTTGGTCAGTTTCAGCTACAAAGATTCGTTTGTCTTGTTTTCGATATGGTAGCCTGACGTGAATAAATCTCTGTTGGGTTAAATGCTAGCATTTTTCTGATGAAAGTATAGCTATTTTGCCAAAATTAGTCCAGTTATTTTCCTACCATTCGAGAAATTATTTTTTTCCAATAATACTATTTAATGCGGTTTTTATAGTTATCGACTTATGCTTTAATTGGACGTTCTTTATTTTGTTTTGTTATTCAATGAGTTTGTTCTTGCGGACTTATCGGGTCTTCCATAACAAAAATAACGGCAAAGCTTATGACATAGTTACGTGCTGAGAAAGCCACTGACTATTATTGTAGCAGCAATTCCCCTGTAGCAATTTGACCAAAAATATTAGCTAAGCTAAGGTCCATTTCATCAGTTATCGTATGTCAGCTATGGCGCATTTCTTCGAAATTCAATAGCCTTTTTTGAACCTCTTAGCATGTCTTTTGCATTTTGACAATATATCCGGTATGAATTATCTTACAATTTATAATGGTCGCTATGTCAGTTTTTTTGTACGTAATGAACATTGATATTGAAATCCATTGCTTACGCTGTTGTAAATCAAGTTCTGTTGACGAGTGCTGAGTTGAGAGCGGTAGCAATATTTCAGAGGCTTTAGGCTTAGGAATGTACTAGAAGGTTCTGAGTCAAGGATATTTTAGATATTCAAAAATGATCTGATAGCCGATATCCTTTGGATATAGATAGAGGGTCTTCTACCCTCCTGGATTAGTTTTTATAAATCTACAAAATCTTATAGATTATATCAACTATACTATTGTCATGTCGGTAAGCCTTCTACCCTCTCCTGAAACTATTTTCCCTGTTCATAACGAATTTCTACAAGAGATAGTTGACGTCTACCAGGCATTGGAGGATACTAAATTTAATTGCTAGATATTTTATTTCGATAAATACTATTTTGAGGGGAGTTATTTTTTTTTCTTAAAAGACTCGTTTCAATAGGAAATATAATTCCACGTCCTATTTGTAGCAAAATTAAGTCAGCCTAACGGGGGTTATTGATTTTGCCTCTCAGTTCAACAAAAGGCAACGGAGTTTGATCTATAGCAAGAATCTCTACTGTATTTACCCCGTTACAGACAAAGTTTCGTTGATGACGGACGTTGTATCTGGACAATGCCGTGGATAAACTATTCCGATTGAAATCATATTTACTAATGCTGATTTTGAGAGCGTGATACCACGACAAATTTTTTAAAAATAAGTGGTCTTCTGGCCTCTTTGAATAGTTTTATCTAGACAAACTATTTTTTTAGTGAATTACACTCTGCCTAGCAACATCAGGTTACAAACGCTCTTTTGAAGTTACGTCGTTGAGAAAAAATTTCTATAAAAATGCCTGAGGCGCATTTACATATTTATGCAGATTGAACTAAAAGGAAACAATATTTTAAAGTGCCAAAGCTGTCCAAAGACAGCAAAAGTAGTTTCCATTTGCTTTTGTTCGTATCACTAACAGTTATTGATTACATGACAATGATAAGTAGATTGAGATGGGTATTTCTTTTTATTGTACAGGAAAGAGAAAGTTTACTTAAAAGTCTAAGTACATCCCGTTCTCTACAAATGCCTTATTTGTGCTCAAGTGTGTCTGTGGTTTCGGAATAATTCGTTGCTGGCAATAAAATGAAAATAGCTGGAACCGACTTAAAGAACTGGTGAGTCCGTAATAGCTGTGACAGTCTTAAGTACTTATATAGATGTATACGCATCTGATATAAGTAATATAAATAAAATGCCAACCGGTAGATGTAACTGACTTTGTCCGAGCAACCTTAACGCTGTAATATCCTGTAGTTCAACAAATAGCTGTAGAATCATGAAAATCGTTTAGCCTTAGCTTTAGACTACGGAGGCCCAAGAAGTTTATATTCCTGATTCTTTTGTTATAATTCATTGCTCACAGAAGAGATAACTTTGACGGAGAGTTGAAGACTTCCAGACATGACAATAGTATAGTTGATATAATCTATAAGATTTTGTAGATTTATAAAAACTAATATCAGGAGGGTAGAAGACCCTCTATCTATATTCAAAGGATATCGGCTATCAGATCATTTTTAAACATCTAGTTGACCCTCAGCACGCGTCAACAGAACTTCATTTACAACATTTCCTGAAGTCATTTTCTCTATGAGCAATGGAGGTTCAACAGCTTTGTCTTTTGCGAGCAACAAATATCGACATTCTTCTTTCACAGCGATTAATACCAACATCATGTCTGACAGTGGAACACTCATTACGCTACTATTGTGCAGTCATATTAGCCAAGAGCACAAAATTGGAGTCAGAATGACATTAAATACAAATGGGTGTTTATGAGGCTGCCCGTGAATCAAGAATCCACGTATTACGTAAAGGGATAAATTGATGTTCGTCATCATTCTACTCAAACTAGCTGACCATTTCGGGAAAGCTATTTGGCACGGAAGCAACAATCTAGAGTGAAAATGAGAGCTGAAAAGTATTTGATGTTTTGTATACAAACATTTTGCCGATGAAGTTCCTTTGACCGGTGGAGAGTTGGGGGCCTTAGTAATTATATAAAGTTTTTGAGTCATATTTTGAGTTAGTGTAACTAATCGGAAGTTATCGAGCTAACCTTCTTATATAGGCCGGAATAATTTATTTAGAGATTTTGTTTGGTTGATACTTCGGATGTAATTAATTGGTCTTTTACCCTCTTGAAAGACCTTTTACAAATTAACAAAATGTCAAATCAACTATATCAGCTATCTTACTATATCTGGTAGCGAGTCTCTTCTCCCTCAGTTATCTTTTCTGCGAGCAATGAATTTCCAATTTGTACCGAACTATACAAAATACAGTCTTAGAAAGACTTGTTTCAAGAATTGAACTGGTATAACGTACATATGTGTTAATGGTTTGTTTTGATTCTTGGAACTCCTGGTGACAACGTTGCAGTTCGTTGATCAGCGTCAGAATAAATCCAAAACGATTAGACATCAGGGCGACAGTATTGAAAAATATTTTGTAAAACACGAGAAATTATAAGATAGCAAAAAGTCACTGAATTCACAAGAACAAACTAGCAAAGGGTCACATAGTATCCACACACGAAACAAGCTCTACAGACTTAAGCTCATTTCGAGTGAAAATTTTTCATGTATTGATGTAGTAATTATGAACTTACAAAACATTCTCTATCTATCTTATTTAATTTGAAGATATGCTTGGTCTTTTTCCAGAAGTTATCTCTCTTGTGATAACAACAAATTCAAAAAAGCCCTATTTCAAAGAATGGTAAAATACTCTGCAATTAATCTTATACCCTTGAACTAAAATGTCAATATTCAGCTACAATCACTTTTCACTTGCATTTAAGTTACGGGCTTTTTCTCAAGGGCTTTCTGAGTTGTGAATGTACTTTTTCTGCTGCTGTCTATTAGCGAATTGCAAACATATGACGTGAGGGAGTCAATTTGGCTATAAGCTGGAATGACGGCGTCCAGGCTCCGTCTCAGCCAAAACCTTACAGATTTAAATAGAGGATATTATTGTTACCCCCGAAAGACAGGCTGTGTTGATAGCACTATACTCAAGAACTAACATTTCTTGCTTTTTCTGATGTTTTGTTTCACAGAAGATGTGTTCTACGAATCCACATAGTGTTAATACAAAAATGAGCAGCTTTAACTGGCTTGTCTTTTCTGCGAGCTACCCCGTTTTAAGTATAATTGCTCACAATAGTGAAAGCGTCAGAACAGCGATCAAGTCCATCACCAGATATAGTAAGGTACTTGCGACTTAGCGTATGACAAATTTTCAGATCTACTTGCTATAGGAGGCAAAAATTTGTCGATTAGTTGACATTACTCGAAGGAGATAACTTTGAGAGAAAGTTTTAAACATAAAAACCAAATTATTATTACCGCCCTCAACTGCGCAATGGTCAACAGAACTTCATTCACAACATTTCCATTGCCTTAGATTGTGGCTTTTAGTTATACAATATATATGTTAATTATATCCTATAAATATGGATAGGCTATGTACAACTTTACCTAAACAATCCTCACATACTTAAGATCACATGAGAGAAAACAACAATCGACAACACTAGATACTTATGTTGCTAAGTTAAGTAACCAATTTGCTGCCCTGCTCCGATAAGATGGCAAATAAAAAAACCTATGGTCAAAATTTCCACAAACTTACGATTGTCCAAGGTGGTGAATATTTCTACTTATCGTGTTTGCAATGCTTCTAGACTCTTCACAATTCACTAATTTTATCAAATGCAAAAGCTCTGTACATGTTGCATTTGAATATTCTAGCAGAAAGCAACTCAAGGTTTTTCCTACGTTCTTATCGCTCATCTTTAAATACCCTACCCTAGAATCCAATTACAGCGCGTCCAAGGCCACTCTCGGAGGAGACCGATTGGACTGCACAACCTCATACTACATATTCTGGATTTGTCGTAAAACTTGGATCCTTTCTAATTCCTCATATGGACAAGGTGACAACGTGTTGCAATGCCTTTTCTTCTTCCTTTTCAAAAGTTCTTGGGATCCTCACGAGCTGACCAAACCGAAACGTTGTCTTTACTATTCGAACCTTGTGAGGCGCTCCAATCTTTCATATTTCAAAATGTCTTGACCTCCTCTAGTTATACTGGCTATCCCGAAATGATTGAGGCAGTAAGAGTGGCTCTGATGGATCTACTACGCGCGCAAACAGCCACTTCAAGTAAACTCATTCAAGCTATAATTGCAGCGCATCCCCGCCTTGGAGCCAAAAAAGTCGAGTCAGAGCTATCGAAAGCCGAGCAAGCGAGTTTGACCTCTAATAAGGCTGAAACCGAAATACTGAGAGGCCTCAATGAAGATTATGAAAAGATGTTTCCTGGACTCAGATATGTCGTTTTTGTTAATGGGCGTTCACGGCCTGTTATATTTGAGGATATGACCAGAAGAATAAGCAGAAACGACTACGACCTTGAATGTGAAGAAGCTTTTCAGGTATGTATAAAACCACAACGTTTCACGCAATAACTTTTCTATACTAACTCGGAGCTAGGCCATGTGTGACATCGCTCTAGATCGCGCTTCTACGCTGAGTAAACTCTGATGTTGCATTTAATAAGAGAGGCAATATTTTATGTATTCGACTTTTAGAGAAAATAGTCTGGGGTTTTCCGAGATACAGAGGGCTCTCCTGGACGGGGACAGGGATCGTACTGAAGGCTATTAATAAAGTTAGTAATACACGTGTCAATGTTGTCAAAGTCACTTACAAGACGTTGCTAAGGTCTTCGTCAACTCCCATAATAGCAGCTTGATTACCGCATCGGTAGCAGTAATTCGGAGCCGAGAAGATAGTGACAACTTGCTGCTCGTGAGACCAGCTATATCCCTCCATCACCAGTTGATGAGCACGCGAAATAAGAGATAAGTTGTTTGTGTGGTTAAATTGCTCCGAGATGTCCTGTCCAAACGTGAACCCGGCTCCTCTTGGTGAGACACCCCAGGATCCTCGGTCGTCTGGGTCAGACCACAGTAAATCGCACATAGGGCCGTCGTGGGGCACCTCCTGAAATCTATTGAGGTCTCGTATATTATCAATAGTTTCAATATTAGGCGAAAGGCCACCATGTAAACAGAAAATTCTATTCTCCACTAAGGCTGTGATAGGAAAGAAGTCAAATAAGTCTGTAAACATTTTCCACACGTTTGCATTTCCGTACTTCCGCAAGCATTCATCATAGAATCCATATACCTGCGTGATTTGTCGCGACTCATGATTGCCTCTCAGAATCGTCAGTCGGTTCGGGTACCTTACTTTCATTGCAACAAGATAAGAGACGGTCTCAACTGAATAATAACCTCTGTCAACGTAGTCACCCATGAATAGATAGTTCGTATCGGGGCAAGGACCGCCAATTTTGAACAGCTCCATGAGGTCGTGAAACTGGCCGTGAACGTCACCACATATAGTCACAGGCGCGTTGACAGGTTGTACGTTTTCTTCAAACTGAAGAAGATCTTTTGCCTATAATATGGTTAAATGAAAGTCCTGATGCATGTATAGAACATACCATGTTGCAAAGGGTTTCAACATTCTCCTCAGATAATGGGCAGCACTGGCCAAGGCTTTCTATCCAGGCATCTAGCTGGTTCAGGGACTGAGGCGTCAACACACTAGGGATGTTACGGGTCATGGCTGCTTCCTCGTAATGACTAATGTCCTCGCCCATTGTCAAAGAGCCTTCGTCAACAACGTCTTCCATTTGAACGTCGCGATCAGATTCCATTGTGTCCTGTTACGAGCAAAAAGCACACGGAGAATAAAAAGGAGAAATGAGGGATTGAAAAAAGGCTGAACTGAGCTTCTGAAAACAATAGCACAATGATATCAATAACCAGTCTCGAGTCGGTATTTGAGACAAACGAATAGAGTATCAACCTGAGAGATGGGTACGGCAAAGGGACGTCTGGTGTTGTTTGTATGTGAGATAATACACATCTCACGCACAGAAGCTGAAAATGAAAGGGCCACAAGGCAAAATGTAATGTTTTGGGTAGGGTAACTTGGATGACATTTCAAATTTTTATTCCTTCCCTGCCAGCAGTCTCTGATACATACTTGTTCCCTTCTTTGACTTCGACTGATCTCATTCATACCGCCATTTCTCAATAACATCATGGTATGCATCCATTGAAGTGGGCCTTGTTTATTTGCATTCACTAATGGCCTTCATGTAGTCCGTGCCAATTTTTGGAGATCAAGTTATCGAAGAGAGAGCTGAAAACGCCCGTACGTATTTGATCCGTTCCCTTTCTATCAATATTGTAACAAACTTATCCCTAACGCGCGATTAGGTCTATCTGCTTTTGTTGGAGCAATTGCTGTTGGTGATCTAGTCAAGACCACTCTCGGGCCCAAAGGAATGGATAAACTTTTGACTTCCGCCTCCACTGGTAACTCTCTTGTTACAAACGACGGTGCCACCATCCTTAGTTCGATCCCTTTCGACAACCCAGCGGCAAAGGTTTTAGTAAACATATCCAAAGTTCAAGATGACGAAGTTGGAGATGGTACTACCTCTGTCACAGTACTGGCTGCTGAGCTTCTAAGAGAGGCCGAAAAGCTAGTAGACAAAAAAATTCATCCTCAAACAATCATTGAAGGATACCGTATTGCTAGTCATGCTGCTTTGGAAATTCTAGAGAAGTCAGCTTTAGATACTTCCAGTGATCCTGAAAAGTTCAAAAGAGACCTCATCTCTATCGCAAAAACGACTCTCAGTTCAAAGATTCTGAGTCAAGACAAGGATCACTTTTCAAAACTAGCCGTTGATGCTGTTCTTAGGCTCAAGGGATCAACTAACCTGGAACACATTCAAATTATCAAGAAGTCTGGTGGAAAGCTCTCTGACTCTTACCTGGACGAAGGCTTTATTCTCAACAAGCAATTTGGAGTCAAGCAACCTAAAAAAATCAAGAACGCCAAGATTCTTATTGCAAACACCCCAATGGACACTGATAAGGTGAAGGTATTTGGAGCCAAATTTAAGGTTGATTCTACCAGTAAATTAGCAGAGCTTGAGAAAGCCGAAAAGCAAAAGATGAAGGAAAAAGTGGAAAAGATCAAATCACACGGCATTACTTGTTTTGTGAATCGACAGCTCATTTACAACTGGCCGGAACAACTATTTACTGAAGCTGGCATCAACTCTATCGAGCACGCTGATTTTGAGGGTGTTGAGAGACTTTCACTCGTAACTGGAGGCGAAGTTGTATCTACTTTTGACCACCCAGAACTTGTGCAATTAGGTACCTGCGATTTGATTGAGGAAGTTATTATTGGAGAAGATACTATGATCAAGTTCTCTGGTGTCGCAACTGGCGAGGCCTGTACTATTGTTCTTCGTGGAGCTACTGAGCAGGTTTTAGAAGAAGCAGAACGTTCATTGCATGATGCCCTTTCAGTTTTGTCGCAAACTACCCAAGAGACTAGAACCACTCTCGGTGGCGGATGTGCTGAGATGCTTATGTCTATGGCTGTTGACAGAGCCGCACAAAATGCGGATGGCAAGAAAGCTCTGGCGATTGAGTCTTTTGCAATTGCTCTGCGTCAGCTTCCTAACATCTTGGCAGACAACGCTGGATTTGATGCAAGCGAGCTTGTTGCTAAACTCAGATCTGCTATCTACAATGGCATGACTACTTCTGGACTTGACCTTGAGAAAGGAGAAATTGGCGACATGCGTGAGCTGGGCATTGTTGAGAGCTACAAACTTAAGCGTGCGGTAGTGTCCAGTGCTTCTGAAGCTGTTGAGCTTTTGCTCCGAGTTGACAACATCATTCGTGCCAAGCCTCGCACTGCAGATCGCAACATGATGTAGATAGTGACGTCCATTTAATTATAAATTTTACTAGAATGCCTAAATTCTGTTATATCCAAAAATACGATAATCCTTTTTTCTGCTTTTTCTTTTAGGTACGTATATACAAAAGAAACCTTCAATGTAAGCTGGCCCAGGTGTCCGAATTTTTGAGTAGACCGCAAAAAAATGCGGTTTGGCGTTGCTACATTTGAGTCAGAGGTGTGTTATCGCAAGGCATGTAATATCCATCGACTCTAGTTCACGTGGACTAATGTGAATGATTGTTAGACAAATCCACAAGAGGTATCATAGAGGGTCTTCCATGTGCACACTGAAAAGGAAATACGCAATCTGCCAGCTCTACAACCAGCTGTTTGCACTCCTGATTATTGAGTTTATCTCCGAATTTGGTTGCACCTATAATACTTGTAAGATAAGAAAACTCAAGTAATTCATAGAGAGTGTAGCATACTTCGGCACGCTTTAGACTTGAAAATATCGATCAATGCATTGGGAAAGCTTCGAATCAAAGTCGTCCAATGAGACTCGCTTGTAATCGGAAGACTCGAGACCTTTCCAGCATAAATATCACGAGCATGGTCAATCACAAGTCGTTTCAAAAATAGGACGTTGGCCTCAACTCTTTTTTCTGACAATATCTTTGCACGCACAACTTCAGGCACATGTGTTATGACAACTTTGTATTTTCCAGGAGTATAGGTTAGATCGTATAAGACTCCAAAACGAGCAAAGTTTGTTTTGTGAATTGTCAACGAATCCCAATCTCTCTTTGATATGTCAAAGCCTACAGTACTCTCCAAAATAGTAGAAGTCATTTCAAAAGATTTCGTAGCAAAAGCAGCCAGATATCGTTCTAGCCTAACTCTTTCATCGGCTGCGTGTTGATCTATAATAATCAAATTTTGAGCGGCATTTGAAATACAGCAAACCAATATAAACTTGTCGCCGACCTGTGAAACAACCCGACACGTTTTCAAGCTGGATTTTGGTATTTTTTGACTGATAATTGCATTAGAAGGCGGCAAAGTAAAGAAACGAGAAACGGCAGCTCCCCATCTAGCAGCATTTGTGTCTAGCCGGGGAAGACTTGATTTGGAGTTTGCGTGCTCTTGTATGCTAGGCAAGATAGATGTTCTACTGGCTGAAATCAAAGGCCTGACACCAAGCTTTTTTTGCTTTAACGAGATTCTCGACTCTGTTTTCTGGATTTTGTCATCGCTTTTTTTAGCCGCCTAAAACATTAGACGGGCTGGTTAAAGTACAAATATACTCACCAAGGTTATCCGCCCTTCAACCTCCATTTTGTTGTAAAACGCATGCCTTGCTTTGGATAATACAAGAGAGGTCTGAGGAGTTTTTGTCTCCTTGTTGTTGGAGAAAATTGTTGCTCTAGTTTTTGGATCTTGAGCAGAGCAATCATATCCATGAGAGCTCAGGAACTTTTTGCAAATCGTGGACAGAAGTTTTTCAATGTAATCATTATCCTATGCTATGTTAGAAACTCATGTAGCTAGTTGGGCATATACATACCTCATGCGAATAAGTGCATCTGCTCGGGTCAAGCACATAGTCTCTCACTGACACTGGGTACTGAATATCAATGATGTATGCCGGGAACCCCAGGCCGAGATCCATACCATTTCCAAAACCGGATTCACGAAAGATAAAGTTGATTCGTGAGTAAAATGATGAACCTATAAGAGTTTGACCATTGATAACTAAGCTCTGGTGAGTACTCAAATAAGCTCGAGAAACGACTGCAGAATCATACTTATATATTGACTTGACTTTGATGGGGCTGGGTCATGACTTATTGCTGCCCTGGCCGAAGAGTTTTTAGACTGTGCGCATATACAGTCCCAAGTCCTTGCAATCGAAAACCCATGCATAGCTCTGAGCAGTTCAATGTTTCTGGAAAATTTGGAGTCACTTGCAAACTCGCCTATGTGAAGTAGTCGTTGTTGGTTGGCATTATGAATAGTCAAAACTACATTTGGGTGGGCAACGGCGATTGGTAGCACCGCAAGCTTAAGCTGTTCGATATGGGTTGATTCGGAAATCGAAGTGATTCGTTTCTGGCGCACAGGGAAGTTATTGAATAAGCTATGGCAAAGCACAGTTGTTCCTGAAGATGGGAAAGGCTCAGATGCAAAATAAACCTGGCTTCGGTCCCCAAAATTCACTCTAACAGATTTTGTACAGCTATAATTCACATGGCGAGATGTTATAACAAGAACAGATTGCGAACCAATACTTGAAAGAGTCTGTCCTCTAAAACCGTATGAAGAGTTCGTTTCATTGATGTCAAACCTCAGGTTTGAGCTATACCCAGGTTTACCTACATGCTGTAAGCATCGCGGAGCAATGCCGTGCCCGTTGTCGGAAACCTTGAAATAAAGTCGCTTGACGTCCAGCTCAACTGTTATCCTCGTAGCGCATGCATCAATGCCTGCAATTGTAATACATCAATAAGTGACACCGCAGAAACAAGCTTAAACCTACTGTTTCGAATGACTTCTGAAACGCACTTGTATAACGTATTGAGATTGACTTGTGATGTAAGTAATAGAGCAAGATCACGGGATAGTGGTTGGATATTTTGACAGGTTGGCTCGTTGAAAGCAGTCTTATTCATCTAGTGGTCTGGATGGTATTTAGCGATTGAATACTGCAACTCATTTAAGCAGGCAAATTCAGCTGAAGTTGCCTATGGTGCTCAGTAACCAGGGTCGAGTGATGCCAATTATCTTGACTTTTCCGCGCCGAGCTCTAGCCCTAACCACAGTATAAAATTAGGGCATAGCAATATTACATGCAGATTCCTGTTTGGGAATTTTCGCAGTCTCAGAGTTACTATGGAAATTTTCTTTCAGGGCGTCTCACGTTGAGATTTGTTTTTGCCTGATAAAAAATTCCTACCTTTGTCAGAACTTTGAGAATCACCATCGTCGACAATATCGGGTCCGCCAACACAAAATGCCTCGTAAGTGACATGATGATGCTCTGCTTTCCATTTACTGCTCAAATGAATTTTGTCGGAACCAAATACACGAACTGCCACAGTGCGATTGAAAAGTAGCAACTTCGTCATTCCAGTGAAGTTAAACGACATAAAAGTACCTAAGCTATGCTCGGCTCTCAACAGTTTTCGAAAATCTGACAAAATCTTTTTAAATACGAGCATAATGTCAAATCAGTGCGCTAACCCTTCTCCCTATATATAGGCGCTCCTAGAACATACTCAAAGACCTCCACGGTCCCCAGAAGGGCTTATGATCTTTCCCGTCTTGATGCCGAGCTCAAGCTTGCCGGTGAATACGGCTTGAAGAATAAGAGAGAGATCTACAGAATTGGTCTTCAGCTTTCCAAGATCCGACGTGCTGCGCGTGACCTCTTGACTCGTGATGAGAAGGACCCTAAGCGTCTTTTCGAGGGTAACGCTCTTATCAGACGTCTTGTACGCATCGGTGTCTTGTCCGAGGACAAGATGAAGCTTGATTACGTATTGGCTCTTCGTGTTGAGGACTTTTTGGAGAGAAGACTCCAGACCCAGGTTTTCAAGCTGGGACTTGCCAAGTCCGTCCATCATGCTCGTGTTCTTATTAGACAGAGACACATTCGTGTTGGAAAGCAGATTGTTAACGTTCCTTCTTTCACAGTTCGTCTTGACTCCCAGAAGCACATTGACTTCGCTGCTACTTCTCCCTATGGTGGCGGTCGCCCTGGCCGTGTGAAGAGAAAGCACCAGGCTGCTGCTGCTAGCAAGGGTGACGAAGCCGCCGACGACGAGGAATAAATATTTACTAACATTTATGTAAAAAATTCACTCTCAAAAGCGCTGTTCATAGTACGGGATTATTCCTTCTAGTAAATACTTTTCATTCTGTCTTCGAACGTAAGCGTAATGTCTAATTGTACTTCAATTTGCTACGAATGGATGGCCTTGCTGAATGTGACGAGACGCTAAAATTTGCAACTGGGGTAGTAGGCTCTTCGCGATTTATCTCAAGACTCGTTGGATTGGATTATAGGCAAGAGGTGTTTAGATCTCTCACCTATGTAGTTTGCAAATAACTTTGGAGTACAGTTAGGTCTAAGCCCTAATATTTTACAAGCAATTGAGAACTACTTGTTTAGGCAATTAGATTTTAAGGGTAGAGGGTAAGAAAATAGTGTTGGACGGAATTTTGCAGATTTTCAATTTACTGCCATCGACAACTGTATCGCCGTTCGATTCATCAACAGAAAGTTCAACAGCAAAAATGGGTAAGAGGTAAGTGATCGGGCTCTATTTTGTGTGCTAGTTTTTGCCTAGGGCCGTGAGATCATAACGTTTGGTGCGACTTTTGCTACAAGAATGGTTATTCAGTGCTAAAGTAGAAGGAAGCACTTAGCTATCGGGTATATGAAGTGAGAAGACGACTTGCTTTTCAAAAAACTTTCTCATTTTGAAATTTCCATAGCGTTTTGCACAAGTCGCATCTATGGTTCAATGACTTCTGGTTGCAAATATATACGCTGGGATAGCTTCTAACAGTTATACTCTTTAGCCGTGGTTACAGATCTGGTACTCGTTACGCTTTCTCGCGTGACTTCAAGAAGCATGGTACCATTGCATTGTCTACCTACTTGAAAATCTACAAGGTCGGTGATATCGTCGACATCAAGGCCAATGGTTCTATCCAGAAGGGTATGCCTCACAAGTTCTACCATGGTAAGACTGGTATTGTCTACAATGTCACCAAATCTGCTGTTGGTGTTATTATTCAAAAGGTCGTTGGTCACAGATACATCGAGAAGCGCGTCAATCTCCGCATTGAGCATGTTAAGCACTCAAAGTGCCGACAAGAGTTTTTAAACCGTGTGAAGAGCAACGCTGTCAAGAAGCTTGAGGCCAAGGCCAAGGGCGAAACTGTCCAGCTCAAGAGACAGCCCGTTATGCCAAGAGAGTCTCGCGTTGTGGCCGTTTCCAGTAACGTTCCTGAAACCATTACTCCTATTCCTTACGAAACTTATATTTAAACAGTTAGTTATGGCTTTGTATGTTTATTTATAAGAAGAAGTACGACACAATTTTGTATTCTGAGCTCTTTTTATATCTCTTCTAATCTTGTACTTCAACTTTAAGCAATTTGACACCTGTGGGTGCTAATCCGAAAATTTTTAACTCGAAGTTTTTATGACTTTGTAGAAAATTTGCCATTTCTTCTCAACCTTCTCAACAAGTTAGTCTCAGCGGTAGCAGCGAACACATCCTTTGTACTCGTTTTAGTTTCACTTGCTGAGAGAAACTAACAAATAAATTCATCTCGTCTTTGATAACGACCCTTGCCTCCAAATTTGCTTTCACCATGAGCGCTACCAAATCAAGTCGCTCAGGATCGTGGGCTAACCCTCCCACTAGAGATATCGAATCTTTGGGAAGCGACGAGGACAACACTTCAGCTCTTCCTGTTGTTCCTACAATCAGGCCCTCGAAAACATCGCATAGTGAAAAGGTTTTAGAAAAATCAAACGTGAGCCCATGGCTTCATTTCGTTGCTGGAGGGTAGGTTTAGAAAAGTATGCATCGATTACAGTGTAGCTAACATACTGAACAGCGCTGGTGGAATGGCTGGAGCTCTTTTTACATGTCCACTTGACGTTGTGAAAACCCGACTGCAGAGCGACATTTATAAAACACAGTACTCAAAATCGGCATCTGCCAACGCCTCAATGCTGCGTAAAGCTGTCTCTCATGTGTCTGATACCGTTGGAATTATCACAAATGTTTACAGAGTTGAAGGAGTGGCTGCTCTTTTCAAAGGCCTAGGTCCAAATTTGGTTGGTGTGATTCCAGCTCGATCTATCAATTTCTTTACATACGGTATTGGAAAAGACTTTTTTTCCAAAAATTTCAACAACGGCAAAGAGTCGACAAAGGTTCATTTAGCAGCTGCAGCCTGTGCTGGAATTGTCACATCCACAGCAACTAATCCCATATGGTTGGTGAAAACTAGGCTGCAGCTTGATAAGGCAACTTCTACTGGAGTGAGACAATACAAGAATAGTTGGGACTGTATCAACCAAGTTATCCGGAAAGAAGGAGTTCCTGGCCTTTACAGAGGATTAACAGCCTCTTATCTTGGGGTCGCTGAAAGCTCTATCCAATGGGTTTTATACGAACAAATGAAGATATTCATTAAGGCTCGTGAAGAGCAAAGACTGCTCAGCGGTGCTCCGACTACTGCATTTGACTCAGTAATAAATTGGTGTGCTACCTCGGGAGCTGCTGGAGCTGCCAAATTTATGGCTTCTCTTATAACATATCCTCATGAGGTCGTGCGAACGAGACTGAGACAGGCTCCTACACAGAATGGCAAGGCAAAGTACACTGGACTAATCAGTTGCTTCAAAACGATTATAAAAGAAGAAGGATTTCTTTCTATGTACAGCGGTCTTACACCACATCTTTTGCGCACCGTGCCTAACAGTATCATCATGTTTGGAACCTGGGAACTCATCATCAGGCTATGCTCCAGCTAGTAAGGACGACAACGTTTATTGACTTTCATTGTATATAGTATATGGTCATGCGTGCTTGTTTTCATGTATGGCCTCAAGCCCACTAATTTATTTCATCGCAAGAGCGCCACACATAATCACTACGGGAAGGCTATGGATCCCACTAGAGAGGTAGCTAAAACGTCTCCAAGCTCGAACAAGAGTCACTGTAATTCAATTTGGAGAATGGCATAGTTAACGTTGATATAATATTAGTTCCGGATCTTACTAAGCTATCTTGAAGTTTCTGTTTCATTCAAACATAGAGCCTTCCCACCATTTGAGGTTACGTCGCAATTATTAGACATCTATTCTATTCACGAGAGACCAGAAAAGGCCAGTAAAAGACCTTTTTCTTTCGTCCTGCGCTTCTTTAGTTACATCATTGCATTCGTTCCGATATTACTATCAGCCTCGTTCAGCAATGCAATCTCCTCCTCCAGCCAGAGCCTTTGCGTCAATGCCAGAGGGCTCAAAAGCAAACAAGAGCTTTGAGTCTCGTCCACAAATCAAACAGCAAACATTTGATGAAATTTACGGAGTACCTGAGAATTTCCTAGAAATTGAGGTAAGTACTGGGCTTTTTTATGAATATTTCGCTAACTCCCTTCCTAGGTTAGAAATCCCCAGACTCATGGTATGATACATCAACAAATTGATAAGAAGCCTCACTAAATGTCGTCAAGGCTACTCTCGCACGATGTACACGGACTATGAGATCATTTGCAGAGTACGTGCTTTTGTCAAGTTCTTACGTTTAGGCACTAATTATACCTCACGCTAGACCAACATACCAGCATTCAAATTGAAACAATCCTCTGTCAGGAGGAGGTACAGTGACTTCGAATATTTCAGAGATATTCTGGAGAGAGAATCAACACGTGTGACTATTCCATCATTGCCTGGAAAGGTTTTCAGGAATAGATTTTCTGATGAAGTCATTGAACTTCGTCGAGAAGGTCTCGAAAAGTTTCTGCAAATGTAAGAAATCCATGTCGTAGGATTTCAATATGCTAACTGCTCAAAAGCGTCGCAGGTCATCCCTTACTTCAAACAGGCTCAAAAGTATTGTGTGCTTTCATTCAAGACCCCCAATGGGACAAGGTAAGCTGACAGCTTCTTTTTACTTTCGATCGCCCCTAACTCTCAAGAACCAATGGTTGTAACATTTGTCAGTCACGTCTATAAATGAGTAACTACCCAGTAGATACATTCACGTTTTTACAGCTCTCATGTGGTCGATATATGAAGTTCCCATATAAGTTTTGTAACTGGAGTACTATTATTTAATCATCAACGTATTGTTCCTTTATTATTGCCTGCTTGTTAAACGTCTTTTTACCAGCATTTCCCTGTGCCCTGGGTCCTTCAAGTCATAGTGAATGCTATGAATCGAAGAAGCTACTAGTAAGTTGGCATCCACCCTTGAATATATATATATATATATGCAAGATGTTACCATTACCCTGCCGCTGAAATGCTTCGAAGGCCTACCACGAGATATCAGAGAGCACCTTGAAGCAACTTCATGAGTGGTTCGAAAGAAGTGACCCCGCCAAAGTCTGGCGCAAAGAACCTACGATTTATATCTTTCAACGTTTGTGGTCTCCGGAATGTTATGAATTACGAGCCCTGGTCTCAAAACAAGACCTTGAAGTTCATGTTTGAACAGTTCAAAGGAGACGTTTTGTGCTTTCAAGAAGTAAGAATCCAAGCTAAGGACGTGCCTTACAACATAGCTGTGGTTCCCGGTTATTCTGGATACCATAGCTTTCCTCATGTGAAAAAGGGGTACAGCGGCGTTGCAATATATGTCAAGAACGGAATTCAAGTAATCCATGCTGAGGATGGACTCACTGGTTGGCTTGAAAGCAAAGATTTTCCAAAAAAGACGTACAGGGAACTAGAGCAAGAAGATTCAGCCAACCAGCCAAGATGCGTAGAGGGAAACACTGCGTCGTTGCCTCATTGCATTGGTGGGTACCCGAAAGACGTGGATGAAACTCTTGGAAAAGAAATCGACTCTGAAGGGAGAAGTGTTGTGTTAGACTTGGGGTTTTGTGTTCTATTTGGCCTTTACTGTCCTGCAAACTCACTCGGAAATAAAGAAGAGTACAGAAACAATTATTTTCAGATTCTTGACAGACGAGTTCGGAATCTCGTCGCGGCTGGGAGAGAGGTTGTTGTTATGGGGGACCTGAACATAGCGCGAGAGCTGTATGATACTGGAGAAGGGCTGAACGATTACCTTAAAAGCATCGGAAAAGCGTATTTACTCCAAAGAATCTCTGTCCGACAACTGGAAACGGCTCATTCGAGCGCTCTTGATAACTGGAGGACCTCCAGCCCCCAGCGGATTCTATTGCAGCAGTGGCTAGGTAACAATTCGCAAGTTCTTAGCACAGATACCCGTCGCCATAGTCTGGCATCAATTTTAAAAAAACCAAGCGATGCCGGCATATTGCACGATTTGTGTCGAGAAAAGCACCCTAATAGAATGGCAATGTACACCTGTAAGTACCGATGGACATGACCCGAAATACTGCCCATTGTTGACAATCTACTTAGGCTGGGATCAACGGTCAAAAGCAAGGGAGAGAAACTATGGTAAGAATGAAATTCCATTGTATTGTGATATGAATACAAATTTGTGATCTACTTTGAAGAAACTCTCATTTTACTGATTCGACTTTAGGAGCGCGCATTGATTACATTTTAGCAACATCAGAGCTTTCAAAAGTATGCGACGAAGCCAACATTCTCCCCAAAATTTTTGGATCAGACCATTGCCCGGTTTTTGTGGATTTTTCTGTTTCTGAAGGCTACCTCGCAAACTGGACTTACCAGGCGCATGAAGTGAATAATGAAAGTTCAGCGTAAGTATAGATAGCATATCTGGCACCTATGGAATACTTGCATCAGCTGAAATACTGTTCCATCGCTCTTACCTTTACTACGCTAGCTTGCTGACGAAAGTAGACCAAACCCGCAGGAAACTGGACTGAAAACTCTCAAGATGTGCTCCGTTTATCTTTCAGATTTTTCCACGAGGCGCAATATTCGAGCTCTTTTCTCGGCTGCCTCTAATCCCAAGAAGCCTTGTTTTCCTAGTAGTAAGATTTCCATGTCAAGGCCCTCGGATCAGTACGTGACAGAACTATTGGCTGAACCAAACGCTCTTAGTGAAGTTTTCCAATACGTTAAATCTCATAGTGACGCATCCGAAATACCAGATTTACGTGCTACGAATGAGATCGAGAAAGCTTCGGATTTGAAGTCTGCTTCATGTTTAGCAGAATCAAACAGTGGAGGCGACAGGACAGGAGAGGTTGAGGAAACTGCAAGTGATCACAAAAGGAATCTACCAATATCAAAAGAAGCATCAACAAACAAAGTGAGAAAGTTATCCAAATCCAAGGATGTAAGGGCAAATGCGCAAACTTCTATCCGGTCGTACTTTCGGAACAAAAAGACATGAAATTTACCCGAGCACTGTTTACTATACAGAAAAGACGTTCTCACAATGCTAGTCAAGGGTGGAATTATATAGGTGTCAATGGCCTATGGGTCATAGGCTGCATTGGCTTGCAACTACCAATTATCGTGGTTAGGAAGAGCGAGCTTGACTTTTGGACAAAGCTTATGAGTTCTATAAATAGTATTTCAATTGCAGTTTACGTAGGTTTCCATGGTCATGTACTGATAGTCTACTACGATCACTGAGAGACTTTGGCCAGTTTGATTTACCGACAGGAGTTGACATTAAACCTAGTAATTGGAACCCAAACCCATTACATTTATTTCAACCCCTTCTATGATATTCAAAAATCTCCTGCGGACGTAACTTGAATAAACTGCAGCTACTTGAAGTGATTGGTTTCTCGAAGAAATACAATGTCATATGCTTTATGGCTAGTGGCTTTTTACATCTTCGGCGGCCTGACGTTAATTCCAGCAGTAGTCCTGGGCGTGTTCATCTTCTTGTATTGGTATTTGCCTCAAGCCAAACAGCCCAACCTACCCAGGTCTGTTTCATCAGAGGAATTTACCGTCAATGAAACTCTTGACGACACGAAAGATCTGTTTCGATTTCCTAACACCGAGGAGCCGTCTGTAAATTCTCGTCGTCTGCATAGCTCGTCCAATTCTTCGTTCAGTTCACTTTCATCTGTAACTAGCACACCGTCTCTATCAATTGAGCGTGAGGCAGAAACAGGCGTTGAAGCACATATAACAGGGTGGCTCACAGTATCAAAGAGCTACTTCAATTACCCCAATGGGGCAGGAAACAATGCTGTCAATTTGGAAACGGAAGCCCAGGCGAATCTAGTTGAAAGTGCATATGCAACTTTGTACAAGCGAATGGCACGCTTTGGCAATTCATCGTATTCATCGCCGGCTCAATTGTCAGAAGAAACGGTGGAACCTAATCTCAAATACAGCACAAAAAAGCCTAAGACAGCAAAGTACTTTGCGGTATTACGACATGGCAACCTATTCTTATATAACGATTCCGATCAGAAAGACTTGAAGCAAGTTATTGTGATTGCAAACCATGTTGTCACTATTTGGCCTCCAAATCTTCCAGATGGTGAGCTTTTTGGAAAAAGGAATTCCATCTGTCTTCTCAAACTTCCTGGGGGCGAGCCTAATTTGCCGGACCTTAAGTTAGCTGAAGCGCTCTCAAACTCTTTCGAACCTCCTAAAAATGCCTTCTATTTATATTCGGATATAAGCTCTGAAAAAGAAGACTTCTACTTTGCACTGATTCGCGCTTCAAAAACTCACACAATCCATGCTCCTCCCACAGATCCCAACACCCGTGCCTCACTATTTAACCCTGTATACATGGCGCATCCCTTGCATTATAAGACACCGGACATGATGGATTTAATTCAAACCTTACACTCAACCGATACAAACATCCAGACTAGATGGCTCAACGCTCTTCTTGGAAGGCTGTTCTTGTCTTTTAAAGATACTGACTCTTTTGAAGATTACTTCCGCAGAAAACTTGTAACCAAGCTCTCTCGATCTAAGCGGCCCTCATTTTTATCTGAAATCAAAGTTACAAAAATCTGTTCAGGAGATTCTATACCTTATTTTACCAACCCTCAATTACTCGAATTAACACCAGAGGGAAAACTGACTTTGAACGTTGATATCAATTACAACGGCAATTTCTCAGTTGAAGTAACGACCAATGCTATGATAAATCTTGGATCACGATTTAAGACCAGAGAAGTTCCGATAAATTTATCTATAACGCTACAAAGACTTGAGGGCAAACTAGCCTTCAGAATGAAGCCACCACCGTCAAATCGTCTCTGGTACTCATTCGAAGGACCTCCCAAGGTATGCTATGTTCTTTTGCCTTTAGAGAAAATTTTATTAACTCTACTAGATTTCACTAAGGGTCGAACCCAATGTTAGTAGTCGTTCTATATCGTACTCGATGATTACAAACGCTATCGAAAATAGGATTCTTGAAGCAGTAAGTTTGAGTTGCTACTATCCCTGAATTTCTATGGATTAACATTTGAATTAGATAAAAGAATCTCTTGTCAGCCCTTTTGGTGACGATCTGGCTCTTTTCAACACTCAGGCTGAAATATATAGAGGAGGGGTCTGGGACCCGGCTGCACGACCTTTAGAGCTTGCAAAAGATAAATTGAATGCTGTTCCTCAAAAAGGGTTTCTCCATGCTTCTTCCGGGACGCCAGCTCAGATGGTCGAGCCCAAGCCTTATAATAAAAGAGAAGTAGCTAAAGACACAGGGTTGAGACAGCGAAAATCAACACCAAATTTGAGATCATCTCGAGATCTTGATAAAGAAACAGAGCCTATGCCTTCACTACCAATGACATTGACCAGGAGGGGACTGCACAAACACAAATCTTCCGATTCGCTAAGGCCCGCCTACAATAAGGCTACTATCCCCTTCAACATCAATGATCATATTGGTGAATTACATCAACTGAATACAAATGTGGACTTTGCCGGTAGGCTGGGACAATCAACAGAGCAAAAAACTGGGTCAAAGCCAACAATTGCAAATACCGTGAAACGATGGGGAAGCTGGTACTTTAAGGATTTAACTACCAACTCTGACGCAACGGGGCCTACAGACTCTGATAGATCCTCTAAGCTGGCCACTGTTCACAGCACTATACGGAGAAAGTCTGACCCATCTGAAGGTAAGCGGCGATCTTCCAAGAAATTACCAGAACCCATACCTGTTAGCGCGCCTGTGCCGCACAGTTTTCCTTCTGAGCTTTTGAGCTCTATTGAAAGCGGTGATAATAAGTCTGTTGAGTCGTTTTCTCTAGAAAAGTCATATTCCACAGTTGAGCCCGATCACCAAAATCTTGCCGAAACATATTCCACTGAAAATTCATCTCAAAGAGAGAAAAGTGCTCATAGAGTGAAAGGCACAAGAAGTCTCTACAACTTGATTGGTGGATCCAGCTCAAGTCTGCTGAAAGAGGACAAGAAAAAGAAGAATGGAGCATTGGAAAAACACGACACGATAAAGCGAAGTACGTCTAGGATTCATAGCCAAAGCTCTCACAATCCCTTCATTGACGCAAAACCTCTCTTCAATGAAAACCGTGACTCGGATAGAAATACTTTGATGAAACATAGCTCTATGGAGTCCGAAAACTATGCTGATTCTAGCGCTACAACATTGTCCACTTCTAACTATTCAAAAATGAACAATGAAACAGTTGGTCTGAATTCGAAAAGTAATACGTTGCAATCGATTCCATTCTCTGAGATCCCCCCAACACGTAATGCTAAAGCTCGGGAATCATCGACTCGGATAGGAAGCATGAAAGAGAATACTCTTAACCCCCATACTCTCAGATCAAGAGCTAAATCGTTTGGACCTCTTGGGCAAATGGAAGAGTCTGGATTTCTTAGTGCAACAGGAATTCCCTCTTATTACGAAGAGCCGGTTCCACTAACTGCCCCTGCACTCGATCAAATTCCAATAGAACTCGCCAGTGGTACTGACTTACCTCCTTTTGATCTGGAATCAAACTTTGCGGTGCCACTTCTGGCGCCACCACCCCGCATGCATGAGCGCACAATAGCTAAGCGTGGGAGTAGTGATAGCCTTCGCAAAGCTCCCTTCAAAAATAGCAGAGACTTTTCTGGAATGGTTTCGAATCCGCTCTCCTTAGACTCTAACAGCGCTGATTCAATCATCGCTCTTCCTGAACCATTGTCGACTGCTACCCCATACACTTATGAAAAAAACCTGAGCGACTTTCTTACGGAAACCACTGCAAAATTTGAATCCTCTCAGATGTTTGATGGCTCCTTTTTGCTCGATCCTAGACAGTCTAAAGGATCCATTAGCGTGTCAAATAACCAGTATCCTCGGGCACCTCGTAAACAGCAAAGCACGGGTGACTTATTGGCCGAGACTCAGCCCACAGGGCCCGTGGGTAATCAAGAGAATACTGTGAACAATGTCGATGCTAAACATCACGACTCCAAACAACACGATGAATCTTCTCCGGTACTTTCCTATCGAAAAGTTAAGCCAAAGCAGAGTCAAGGGTTTAAATTCTTCTAGCTTGAGAGGGCGCTTTTGGTTGTGTAAACATGTGGTTACCTAAGGCCCTATTTGGTATTGATTATCATCAAGTTGTCCGATTATTCTCTCTGTTATCCATTTTATAAATCGTCTTGATATATATAATGATTTTTATCAAACGAGCATGTCTGTTCTTCTCTCTTTCGTCGACTATAAAATTTAACTGATCTTGCTACAACAGACAAACGCACATATCATGTTGTTTTCGTACTACGCGTATATATCTATAATTATCTAACATCCCGCTTTTACCATTTACACACTTATCTTAAAAGTCGACTACAACAAAATCAAGGTTATCTCAATTTTCTTCTTGATCAATCGAATATACAGCACTTGCATAGAAAAACGGAGATACTGTAAACTCAGAAATGTTATTTTTGATCAGAAGAAATCGTCTCCGTCGTAGTTGTTGGTCTCGTAGTTATTGTCGTACTCGTTGTTGTTGACAGTTCCATAATCATTGTTTGTTGTATTGTAGTTGTTAATAACGGTTTCTTGAGGTCGGTCGTTATCATCGAGAGCGTTCTCTAACAACATTCCACCTATAAGGCCTGCTCCAGCACCTAAAGCGATACCTGTTCCAAGGCCCATACCTGATTTTTTTGGCTCTTCTTGAACGATAACAGTTTGCGGAGCAGGGGCAGCACCTCCATAACTTCCCTGAGTTTGACCTCCCCAACCGCGGTTCTGGTCGTAAACGCCTTGCTGAGAAGGATAATTTCCAGAATTGTTATAACTCCCATAGTTACCTCCGTTGTACCCTCCATTGTTGTGATTGTTGAGACCGCGATCTCCTTGGTAAGGAGGGGGGCCTTGTGGAGGAGGAGGTCCTCCTTGAGGAACTTCCCATTGTGACCTGCCAGTGGATGTTTCTACATAATAATAGCTAGAGCATGGACTCAGTAAATAGAAAACGCTTGATTCTCTCTTGGCGAACTTACGAGTTGTAGTTTGTGTCATATTTTGCAATCCATCCTGGAGGTACCATGGGAGGGGGAGGACCTTGGAAAGTTGACATTGTAACTTCACTGAGATGCCCAAAACCTCTAGAGCAAAACTACTGGAAAACAATGAAGAGAGGCAAGAAAAAGCTGCCATAGCGAGAGAGAGAGAGGATTTATAGTCTATGGGGAAATCAAAATATTACTTTCTACCTGGGTGTGTTTAATCTAGACGACCTGCCGAAATTCAGCTAAAAAATATTAATTACATAGCCATATCACGGGTAGGAGCCAACATATAAGCAAATAATCATCCGCAATAGTTCAAACTTGGTTGATCAGCTGGAAGGGGGTATTGGGTCATTTTTTTGGCGTTCGTGGATCCTCCTGGTATAGCTCAGAAAGCATCGTTTACAAAAGGAGGAGGGGAGGGGGGAAGCCAAGAATGATCAAAAGCCTCGTTTGTGACACAATCCATTACTGCTCAAGTATGTTTACCTACGCTTTGCTCAAAATGATCAAACTTGAGCTGCAATTGCGAAAGGACATTACAAGCCCTGCAAAGGTATGCTGACCTCTAGTTCGAGCACAGTTGAGGGAATAAACAGCACTTTGCAAATGGCGAAAGTTGAAGCATATCAAAGAAGGCTGTTGCAAGCTTGTCATAGTTATATCCAATAGCAAATAAGTCTGACAGTTCCTCTGGAGCGAACGTGCTAAGATCCACTGTTGTGGCAATTTTGCGTTCCGCAGACCCAAACTCTGAAGCAATTCAGTGAATGAGGGTTTTTTTAACAACTAATAGTAGTGATATTGCAAGCAGATGGCTTATCACAGTCGCCAATCACTCGCCCCCTGAATCTCGTATTAGCTATATTCAATTGCAATATTGCTTCGTGACGTCAGTACGGTATATTGAAAAACATCATGATGCTGATTAAGAGCCATAGCAGGATGGTCAACATTTGTATTCACGCTTGAGATATTTAAGCCAGCCCTTTGAGTTGTGTAGTGTCTTGACGTGACTGTGAAATGCATGATCGTATATATAACTTCAAATTTTACAGTTAAAACATGCTGAAACGGATTGAGAGAAAGGTTTGCCTCCTTAGGACGTGCGTTTCTACGCTGTAGCATGACACTGCATTGAAATTCATCAATGCCTGCTTATATTTGGTGATATTCTGTGTGATACGGATTATTTAGCGTCGTCATTCCTATTATCATGGCTACTGTCAAGACCTTTCGGATGATCAAAGTATACCTTTCCGCCATTTTATGCCTTCGCTGCGTCGCCAAGGCCAAAAGAAGCAGAAAGCGCTGACTTCCGCATAAAACCTACTGTGTTGCATATGTCTATACTACAAGTACTTTAAAGCTCTATTTGAGCTTGCATGGAATTAGTCTACGATCTGAAAAGCCTGATATAGGCATTGAAACTGTAATTGTACGTCTTCAACCCTTTTGAACTCCTTCTCACTGTACCCTTATTGATGCCTTTCTTGTGGCAGCATGATTCCCTATGCCCACAATTAGTTGTCGATGGAGCACCTCAGATCAAGTGCCTATCTTTACGCCAGACTGACAAGACGTATCTTGGGAACTTCTTGAAATAAATCAATGTGGTTCTTCAACCACGCAAAATCTCTGCTTGTTGTTGTCTCCGCTAAACTATGATCCTTTGGCCGCGTAGAATCTATGCTTGCCTTGGTAATACGATCATTGCCATAGGTAAGAGTTTCGTCCACTAAGTACTAGATACTGACCTGAAGCTCTTCATGACATCCACAGTTTTTCACTTCGTTTGTCCCAGCCAGGCCGGCTATTCCAGTAAACAAATGGCGATCTACTCACAATGGCTGTTCTCCATTGTCTTGTAAGAATAAGACACACTCATGTTGAGGCCTTCGGCGTTCTGCCATTCGCTCTTTTTGAGTTTTAGAAAGACTTTCACCAACAGTAACCTATTCTGTCTCTCGCTCTGAGGAAGGTTCCTGGCAGCAATCTTCAAAAAGCGGTCTTGTGCAGAGTCACATACTCTGTCGGTGTTTGAAGTGCAGCATCGATTCTCTCTCAGATAGTTTGCTCTCTTGCAGGACCTTCTCTCCACACTCGCTCCGCTCTTTCGGCAGCTCTAAAAAATCGCCCTCCTAGTGTTGATAGTATCAGCCTAGCGTGTTCAAACATTTCGATTCTTGCAATCGATTCGTTTCACAATCATGCTACTCAAACAACGTAAGTGGTATAGAGTCAAGTAGCTTTAGTCTGATTTTGTTTCGCGAGGCAATAGTAGCGTACGTGGTGAAAGAAAACGAATTTGGTTAAATACTCCCAGCACCTCTCATAGGATTACCAGACATGCCCCTGATCATGATCAAGTTCCAGGGACTTATGTTCTCTTTGACATTTTCACGTCTACTTCAATTGAATACAAGATATTTACATTCGAAAGCGTGCCGTTCAGTAAGAATAGAAAATAAAACGCGGCCAAGTTACTCAACAGGATCTATTTCGAAGCAATTGAACACAAACACGGCGAGTAAGCTGAATTGGTCTATATCAGACAAAAACCTGAACTGTCCCTCTTTTTTAGGTATAAATAGTTATTACAGCTTGTGTAGTCTCATCATTTTAGCCAGGACATTAAATTGATTTATTATTATAACAGGATCTATTTCTTCTTTTTATCTTCGTTGACGAGTTTGCCACAGAGGATGTACTTACCCATGAACTTGCCGTGCCACTCATCCAACGTCGATTGTTCCTCCTTTGAAAGGTCTTTCAGTAGATCTATGGGTTTATTCAAAGGTGTAAGCATGTCGTCATCAAAGCTGTGCTTTGCAAGCCCTCTTGAAGCGTCGCGGCCCGCAAAGTTTTGATAAGGGCCTCCGGGTCCATAAAACGATTTTCCTGCAGTGACATCAAACACGTCGCCTTTGACAGCAATAAGCACTTTAGTGTTGTTTTCGCCTGTAAACTCCTGAAGCGTGCTCGGCGTATAAGTTTTGAAAAGAACTGGTTGGCCCTCGGTCTTTCGTGCCAGAGAGGCAGCGAGCGGGTGCTGCCCACTGTCGCGCGAGAAAAAGAGCCGCCGAGCGATAGAGATAACAATAGCAGCAATTAGAGCATAGTTGATATACTGTAAAGTCGAGTCCTCCATGATGATGACTTTGCCAAGAATCAGTTGGTTGTAAAAAAAGAGATTCAATTGCTAGGTTTAGAGATGACTAAAGTCTAGGTATATTCAAATTAATGAATTTTGTATGGTGAATTTGGTGTTAGGGCTGTATACAAGCCACACCAGTCACACCATCTGCATAGAAATTAGATGAGCCTTGTATACTTGGATCTGTAGAAAATCTTTGGAAGCCCGGAAAGAATTCCTGAGCAGCTTCAAGCAAAGATTACAGCTATGTAGCTATGGGAGCTTCAATAATTTTTTGTTCCATAATATTGTCAACAGCATCATCAATATTAGACCACCAAAACATTGGAACATGGATGGCCAGTATAGTGCAAAGGGTCAATTTACAGGCCACATTTTCGCATTGAGCAACTTTCCATAAGGTCTTTGGTTATTCAAAGATCTGTCGTTTCATCCACAACAGGTTCGGGAACGTGACAGGCAGAGAAGACCTGAATGTGAAGTTTATCATACCGCTTCCAAATAAAAATATACATTCAGACTGGCGCAAAAGATAAAAGCGTATGGCTCGAGCTCTATTCAGCATTATCGTCACTTTAAGCATATTGAGAAATTGTTTTTGTTTGCCCCAGGATTTATTTCTTCTCGTTTGAATGCATGTGTTTTCTTTGAGGCCACTTTCTTCACTAAGCGATATAGCCAGTAAACCAGCTTTGAAGTTTCCTTGCGTCGCTCAAGCCTGTATCCTAGTGCTTCCATTATAGCGTTGAGCTTTTCTTCTGTGAGATATCTTGAGTTCATGACACATGGGGCTGGGAGTACAAAAAAAAGTCCTGGAAACGGACTGCTGTCTATGACTTTCTTAGAAGGCGGCGATTTCAAGAACTCAACGGTGCGCCGTAGCATTTCGCCACGCTGAAAGTGGTCAGGAACATAGTTGACGACAAGCGATAAGGAGATGAAATCAAAGTGCCCTGAGTTAGTGTCATTACTAGTCGACAGACCCGGTAAAGGCCGCTCCATAAAATCTTGCTGAGTTATGAGTTCGGGGGCTTGTGAATTCAAATCAATACGCTCTATGGGCCCAAATATCCCACAAGTAGAGCACTCATTTTCCGCTGACAGACACCCAATCTCAAGCAGAGAAAAAGGCTTGTCTTTGCTAATTACATAGTGCCAGCCTTCTTCGAGCCATTCTACTAGCAGTTTAGAAGTATCGCCTCCCCTAGAAATGCTCTGGCCTGCTATTGATGCCTTCTGATATTCTTCTATACCTCCATTGCATTTAATTTCTTCCTCGATAGCTGCAAACTGATCTTCGAGCGCTTTGATCTCCACATAAGTTTTCTGCTTCTTCTGAGCATTCGCGAGTTCCAAACTCAAGCTCGCTTGTCGTTTTAGGAGAGTGTGATGCTTGCGAATTATCTTTCTGGTATACTTGGATGCAAATAGAGCAGTTGGCCGACCCCCAGCGAGATTCTTGGCGAGTGAAATTGCGCTGTTTCCAGTAATGCCTGACTTTCTCCGAGCTGAAAACACTGGAGTTTTAGTACCTTTCTTACTTACATGAAGAGTGCTGGTACTGCTCACGCTTGAAGACATAGGTTTAGATCGCCTTTTCTTTGAAGCCATTTCTCGTTGTTTTTGCAAAACTGTTAAAATTGGTAAAAATTGCGACCATTGAATGCTGGATTTGGGACATGGATTCTCAAAAGTTTTTTCTTTCCTTCCCCTAGCAACGGCAAATTTGTGAAAAAGGCTGCTCGCTCTGTGTTTATTGGGCTGCGCAAGGCACCTCTACATTAGCAAATCAAGCTGCTCATCTGTATCACTCTCGACTGCGTACGTGAGTTATGAAAATCCTTCGTATTCCCAACTCTGCTCTGCTTTTTAGCGGTGCCTGCCATGCGACACTGATATTCGTAGCTCAATTCAAAGACTAATTCTACAGGCCCCAAAATGTTGTTTCGTAATTATGTAATCAATGATATGAACCGACTCGCATGGCCACGATCCCTAAAGTCAGTTGACCAGCACTCAAAATATTTGAAAGTTGAATCAAGAAGAATCAAGAAATCATAGAAACCCCAAGTGGTATCTGAAACTACCAAAGCGAAGTCTAAATGGCGTCTTTCAAAGGTGTAGGTACTGTAGGGTGTAGGCCCCAAAGTCATTGCTTAGGCCTATACTAGGCCTGCTTAAGTGCCGGGCTCTGTATAAACTGAACATGTAGCTTTATTAAGTACCAGACGTAGGCGAAAGTCATGTTTTGCTGCTGAGCTAAAACCTAAGCTTGCTTCCTTTAGCTTCTCTAAACATTGCTTGGTAGATGGAATTATACCTTTCCTCCCAATGCCGACTTGACATAACCTCTGACACCTCTCCCATTAGGACCCTTTTACCTAGCATCCCTCTTTCCCTCCTTTTCTACTCAGTTTATAGAGCTTGCATTCATCTCTTCAAGTAATGAATTTGAATGGGTCTGCAGAGGACACGTCCTCGTCAATAAGCTCTACCTTTCATACGCCTCCGGTCAGTGCTGCACGATCGTGGCTAGCGGAGAAAGAATCATATGGAGTAGATGAGGATTCAGAACCCTTCACTGACCCCTTAGGCATCAAAGATGGCACAGCTCAACTAAGGGATGGCAAGTTCTCCGATCAAGTTATCCCTGATATGCCCATCCACCAAACAGAGATACATACAGCAACCACAACCCAGAAACTTTCAACAAGCCTATCGACTTCGACTGAAACTCGAGCCTCGGAGAAGCTCGTGCGAACGCCCAGTTTACCTCTCATACCTGACAATGCCTCTGCTGAGTCTGTAGAGTCGGAAACCTCTTTGTCAACGCCCAATTACCTACCGCCAACCCTTGTGAAAGCTGTGGATCAATTTGTTCAGTCTCTGAAAGAGCCCAAATTTGCTGCCCCATTAGAACCCAGCGCTGTGGCCTCTCTTTACCAAGAGTTTTACTCTTATTTTGCAAATAAGGCAGATCTTTATTTACAGACTGGAGGCCACCTCCCCCCTAAAAAGCGAGAAATTCAAATGGAAACTTATGAAGAGATTGCAGAGAAAAGAAGGGAGCGGTCTTTGCGGCCAGTCAAACTACGCGAATACATGGACGCTGCGGAAGCCAGAGTTTGCATATCGGTCTTTGAGCGCCTTTATCGTCCCAATGTTGGCGATGATGTAGAGCGTGCCAAGGATGTACAGCTTCGGATTCATACAATGAAACAGCTACCAGCCAAGCTTAGACTTTTAGACTTTGATGTGGCTGGTAGCGTACTTCAAAATTTAAGTGAGCAAGACCAGGAGGTTAGCCTATTTGAGAAGTTGGCTCCCGTGGGCGAGTTGTTTGCTTTGATGGATGCGGAGGATTCTGTGACACCACAAAAAAAGCTTGAGCACTTCACAAGTGGACACAATTTGTTGGTTCAGGCTCTCTCAGAATTGTTTCCAAACTCACTGGGGAAAAGGTCCAAAGCTAGCGCGGACATGATTTTACCAGCTTTGATTTATACGTTTATTACATACGAAACTCCAAACCTCTGGCTTAATCTTGCATACATTAGCAGATTCCGCAATTCATCTCTCTTATCCGGGGAGCCTTCATATATTCTTACCAACTTTCAGGCCGCGGTTGGGTTTATAGAATCGGCAACTTTAGAGTCTTTAGGTATTTCAGATGACGCGGATGGCCTGGCGGATGTTGATTTGGCTATTCTCAAAACAGGTGTACCTAACAATCGTCAACCGATTCTCGAAATGCCCTTGTTGTTGGCTCATCCTTCGACTCAAAGTGCTACGCAATCAATAACGAATTTTGGAAAGTCTCACAAGAGCCTTTCTCATCGGGTATCCCTTCCTTCGCTTAATTCAAGTAGTCAAAATTCGGGATCTAGGCGGGGCTCTATGTTAGCTCCTACTGGTATTGTAACCTCCGCAGACCAAGCTTTCAAAAACCTTGGCATGACATTTGGAAATTCTTACCGATTTTTTCTGAGCAAAGCAAACAACCCTGAGAAGCTCTCGGCAGCTATATCTGAAGGTAATGAGCCATTGATGTCACCTAACAGTCCTTCCTCGACTTTAAAAAAGAGTTTGAGCACTGCATCAGTAGATTCGGCTGGCACTTGCAGTGCTATCCCTGCTACGCCTCCAACTGCGCCTAGACCGGTATTCGATAGACATCTGTCAGATCCTGACAAAAACGAGTCTCCGTCAATCAGCATTACTCCAGCTCCAGTCTTGAGTACAGCTCAACCTGAGTACAACAACCACATTTTAGGCCGCCTGGCAAACATTGGCATGATGAAATCATTTGCGGGGTCTTCTTCGTCTGCTCCGCTCAGCAGGTCAAACTCTCCACCATCATCCACTCAGGTGCCCCTAAAAAAACCGCTTGAGAAGATCTGTCAAAAAAATTGGGAAACCCTTCAGATGAGCGAGGTCAAGGCACTTCATGAAGACTACAAGAGGTTGGTTGAATATCTTCAATCAATTCGTGCATTTGAAAAATAAAATTGAAAATAGGCCTAACCTAAACTAAATATACAGTTATCAAAATCAAGAAAGCAAAAGGCAAAAGGCATAAGGCATAAGGCAAAAAAACGCGGGATTTAGAGAATATTCACAGCATGTCGAGAAATTCTTTGAGATCCATTTCCTCTGGAACTGCGTTTGCGTTGTTATCATTGCTATCATTACGGTCGTTATGGGACGCATCGGCGGCTACATGGTGGCCTCCAAAAGGCCAGTGGCCGTCACGAGCATTGAGTAGAACCTCAGTATTGGCTCTATTGCGAGTTCTTGCTAGATGTTGTGATTCTGAAGGCTGCAAAAAATCCATTTGAACATTTGAGCTCCGCTGCTCGCGTTTTTGGTGTCGAGCAATGTGCCTCATGGGCGCAGTCGCAGCGCGTGTTATGTTCTTGACACCAAAATGATGCTTTTCACGGCTAGGCACATTTGAGGTTCCAGCATCGTTTAGTGTAGTTGGACTTCCAAAAACCATATCAGAGCCATTGTTGGCTTGCTTGCTGCTATACAGAAAAGCAGGGTCTTTGTCAGGACTACTTTGCTCTAACGAAACCTCATGATCAGTTGTGGTAGCTGGAATGCTGTTTGACCGATTGAGTTTGGGAAATTTGTTGTCGGATTGCGAAGTCGTGATATGTGGCCATTCAGGAGCAGTTTGACCATGGGGGGAAACCGGATTTGGTGACGATGTTGAAGATTTCGGGTTTGATGTTGCAGTGTCTATGGGAACAAAAGAGAATTCATTCCACCTTGCAGTGTTGCTAGTCTGATGAGCGGGCGAAGCAGGGGCGAGTATCGTTGGCAGGTTGCTATTGTTCGATGCTTGCATATTCACAATGCGAGTGGTCGGGGATTGTCTTTCTGGCCGGAGAATTTTTGAAACAGAAATGATTGATGTTTCAACCATTGTCTGATATGTCCGTTGGAACCATGGTATGGAATTTGAATCACTTGGAGTCAGGTCAACCCTAGAGCTTCCTTCACCGCCTTGTATGTCTTGTAATGAATTTTCTTCATCGATGAGGCCCGTAACATTAAAATTTTGATTTTCGCTGTTCCCAATGATGTAGTCGATTTCAACATCTGCTCCCGGATAGTATTCATTCTCTTCTTCCGTGTAATTAAGAGCTATGGAGTCTCTGCCATATGACATGCTGGCGCGACGAAGGATTGGCTCGGGCTGGATGGGCGTAACAAGAGTAACAGTTGCCCTTTGAGCTTCGGTTGGTGAGCCTGTAAAAGGCTGGGTTTGAACTCTTTGCCTTTCATTGCGTAGTTGCGTTCTTCTTCTAGGGGACAAGCAAGGTATGGCTCCCTCGCGGATGACAAACACACAGGTATCGACAAAGCAGTTGAATGGTTTCATCCAGGCCGCAACAAGAGCAAGCCAGTACAATGGCTCAACGTTTTGATCATTTTGAAATTTTGTGTTCATCGTGTAATACAGGCATTGTTGGATAAGAGGAAAAATGTAAAGAAGAACATAGGTTATAGGGTAGATGAAGATGGAGTTGACTTGCCGTTCGATAATGTTACGTCGATGGTTGAATCTGTCAATGTTTTCGCGATTAAGCTGCTGTTGAAAGTCTTTATTTATCAGTGTACTCATATTGCTGGTTTCAGTGCCGGCAGAGCGTCCCTGTACATCGACCTCCGGTATTTGGGGTTGGTGGATAGGAGGCCTTGTTGCCGAGCTAAGGTCTGGGTTATTCGTGTGATCCTGCTTTCTGATCGCATCGAGAAGGGGATTGAGATACCCAAGCCCAGGGAGATAGGATGCGCCAATTCTGAAGTTTCGCCCGATCTTGCGAAGAGCCTTTTTAGGAAGTCTAAACACGCGGCGTCGCACATTTCTCGAGGACTTGCCATTAGAATCGTTGTCCAAACTGTCTTCTCCGGACCCAGGGTGGCTATTGCTTGACACTGATGCTTGCACAATGGATTTCGATACTTGATACATGTGAATTTTCACATATAGGTAAATCGAAAAGTAAAGGGAGATGATGAGAACCATGATTAGGATTCGCGGAACCCATGACAATAGTAGACTGTACCACATGGGCTCCACCACCAAGAAGCACCACGATGTGAAAAATGTGTAGCCAGAGTTGCCGGCCATTCCAACACTGGCACATATAAGAGGGATCAAAAAAAATAAAATTGAATAGACGTAATACCTGTATTGATAAAGGCCACCCGTGATATTAGGGTAAAAAATAAGTAGGGCCGTGTGAATGGCGAGAGCAAGAACTGCAAAGTCAGAGGCCTGGGTTGTCGCAACATTGAGAAACCCCATGGCGTCGCAAAAACCAGAGTGAAGATTGTCGTCAATATAACTGGGACTATGGAGATATCGAATGGGGTATATAATAAGGACTATAGCTTTGCACAGATCCAATATGATGAGGGCAATTGTAAGGTCATGTCGAAACTGTCTTATGCGCTTTCGCTTTCGAGGCGGACGAATCACAGGATACGGCTGATTGGTCATCGAAGGCCGTCTATTTTCGTAGTCTCTTAGAATCTTCTTGACCTTGAAATTATCCCACCATGGGATGGCGAACCACCAAAAAAGAACGGCAAGTCCACATGCTATGCTAAGCGAAGCTGAAGTTATGCCAAGTACTCTTTGCACGTAGGCCCTGTGATGTGACAATTCCATATGGAGGGGCCTTCACCAAGCGTAAAGCGAAGTGTTGAAAAGAACGAACAAGATTAGTTGATAGATATTAAGATGAGAACTTAGCGGGCACTAGTTGAAAGAATCGTTCACAAGAGAGCTGATCATGATGTTTATATTTGACAGGTAAAGCCAAGTACAGGCAGCAAAAATAAACCGAGAATCCGGATATTCATCAGAAATCCATAGCGTGGGAGAGAGAGAGAGAGACGAGGGTGCGGATTAGCGATTGGGTGAAAACTCAGTACACAACACTAAGTAGCAATAAGTTATACAGTGTACCGTTGGTCTACTCTGGGCTGAAGAGGCGAGGACGAGGAGAGAAAAGGGAACAAGCCTCTTAAATATAAAATTCACGTAAGATGGGAGTGTAAGGGAAGGAGGAACAAATTGAAGAGAAGGAAGAAAGGGAGGAAGAAAGGAAGGGAAGTAAGGTAAATACAAAAAAATACTAATAGAAGTTATTATTGAATTCGAATTTCAAGAATATGGGTGGAAATAAGATGGAAAAGGCGTTGCTGAGACCAGATGTTGCTACTTTGACGAAAAGTGTTTCGATTTTGAGACTTGATTAGTTGAGCTCAAGTTAGTAAAAATAAACTCGTAGCTATAGCTATAGCTAAATCTATAGGTAGTGCGTCTGAGTACGACAGACTCCAGTTAGACCTATATATTGTAGTATGTGGTAGAGAGTTAAAGTCGAGGAATGGAATATTCAGAAAGTTTGTTGAAAACTTCAAGCAGCCATCGCCACTTCTGTATCTGAAGTGGATTGGCTCTTGCTCAATTAGCAGACATGCCGTACATTACAGCAGCATGTGTGGCCATAAACGACTGTAAACGACTATAAATGCGGACAATATGGCTGTGTCTTCTCCAGTTTGCCGCGCTTAGATCCTTCTTCTAACGCTCAGAAAGGCCTATTTCGCTCTTAGCCATAGCTCGTGGTTTGGCAGCTTTGGCAGCTTTTGGCATCCTCAATCGCCAGTATCAATTAATGTTTGCACGCGTACGCTATGGCTCATGTTTAAATCTTAATTTTGGCTTTTGAACGTGGCTTATGACTGAAGGGCTAGGGCATAAGCACGGGATTCACCTACCACAAATGCAATTCAAATATCGATTGGCATCGATATTCCACTATTGCTACAACTGTTTTCACATTTAACAGCAATGGTTAAAGCTTTCGTTCCCTTAGAATCAAACCCAGAAGTGTTTACGGAACTCTCCCAGTCTATGGGCCTGTCTTCTGATCTAGCTTTCACAGATGTATTTTCCGTGGATGATCCCGACTTGCTCGCCTTCGTTCCCCGCCCTGTACATGCTTTGATTCTAGTGTTTCCAGTATCTGAAGCATACGAGAAATACAGAGAAGAAGAAGACGGAAAAAAGCCAAAAGACTACTACACGCGGGTTGCAGGCACACCTGAGCAGGATTCTATTTGGCTTCGACAGACAATTCGAAACGCATGTGGCACATACGGAATATTACACGCCCTTCTCAATGCTTTCTCGAAATCAGACACGGGCCTTGTTGAAGACTCATACATAAGCAACCTCGCTAATAAACTTGAAAGTTTGAATGTCGAAGAACGAGCGCGTGTTCTAGAAAACGATTCTGGGCTTGAACAGAAACACGACAATGTGGCTCGGAAAGGCAGCACTGAAGCCCCAGACGCTAATGACTCAATTGATTTGCATTACGTCTGCTTCACAAGGTCAGCTAGAGTTCCAGGTAAGAACGCGCATAAACTCATTGAGTTTGATGGGCGTCGCTTGGGGCCAATTGAACGAGCTATTTTGAAAGACGGTGATGATTTACTCAGCGAACCTTCGCTAAAAGAAATCAGGACATTTATGGCTCGCGAGAAAAACAACCCGATGTTTTCAATTTTGGCTTTGGCTCCAGCTATAGACTAGCTGTTATTTTCGCGTAAAAGTATAGTTCCTGGAGGTTGTTAAACTTGTTGTGCATTCATGACTCATGACCCTGAGGCTTGATCCTAGTTTTCGAGGCTTATTTCATGTTATTTCAACATAACAACTCCATCAACTCATTTGAACAACTTCGTCAATTACCTTGTTTTCTGCGTTCTTCTCACCTACTCTAAAAATCATAGCAATGAACATCTCCAATCAGATGGCAAGACAAGAGTCGTCTAGAGTATATGTGTAATTCGACGTGAAGCACCTACTTGTCAACAAGTGAAACCGTAAAATATGAAGGAAGAAATACAGAGTTAATTGGGAAGTACCTCGCAGTTTCGCCGATATCCCTATGGGGAGGCTAATGCCTTTCTAGCGAAGCCTCGAACATAACCTGAGATATAATTACCCGTTTGACGTACGCTATGTATTTGTGTTGAATAATTCAAATAGCCTATGACAGCCCTAAGAAAGCAAGCTCCAGCGCAGCATTAACACTTTTGCTTAATTCAGCTCTGATCGTTCAAATGATCAATTTTTTTGAACTGAAAAATTGCTGATGCCCTATGCTCAACTTGCTTATTTAGAGGGTTTGCAGACCAGTGTCTGAGAAGGAACTGCCCAATTTTTTTTGTTAGCTTTATTGCCATACATCCTAACTTACAATGCAAGAACACCGTATCTTGGAACATCACGCGAGAAAAGGCGACAGAAGACGACACAGATTCAACTATATATTCTAAGCGCGTCTAATCTAAAGTGAATGTTTTCCTTAACTCTGACATTGTCTTAATAATCAATAGCTATACAAAAGTGAAACAAGTTTTGCTCGTCCCTCTTCCAGAGATAAATAGAGACTTAATTTTAGTGTTCATTGATAGACTTGGTGTACAGCCTATTTTGGTTCATCTTTCCTGCTTCATGTCTAGTTAGCCATCGAAAAACTACGTTCTCCTTTAATTAAATTTCTTTATCTTAGAAGAACTATTTTACGGTACTGACTGAATGTGAAGACTGCGACTGAAAAACTATTTCCGTTAGAAGAAGGATAATTGATTTTTGAGCAAGCCGAACTGGTACGTAATGAATCAACTTAATGTCCTGGCTAAATGGCGAAACTACACAGGCTGTACTAACTATTTATACCTGAAGGAAAAGGACACTTTATTGTCCTGGCTAATTATGGAGACCACCCTGTCGGTAGTAACTATTAGAAGCGTATAGAAGAAGACATGGTTCTTTGCTTGTCTGATACAGACTTGGTTTCTGGGCGAAGTATTTCGCTTTTGCTTTTGCGTTCGTGTGCGGTGATGGTGTTGGAATCCTCCCTGCTTTTGGCAAAGGCTTTACTTAAGCTTTTTATCACAGCGCTTCAGGAAAACCTGGCTGGGGAGCCAGGGGAAAACCTAAGCGAACTTCCCTCATAAGGTTTGACCACCACTGTGAACTAGACACAGCAGGGATTTGAACCCAGGTTATGCCACTTCCATAATAATAATAAATCAATTTAATGTCCTGGCTAAATGATGAGACTACACAAGCTGTAATAACTATTTATACCTAAAGAAGAGGGACAGTTCAGATTTTTGTCTGATACAGACCAATTCAGCTTACTCGCCGTGTTTGTGTTCGATTGCTTCGATGGTGTCGGAATACTCCCTGAGACTGCAATAAATCCCAACGCTAAGGGAAACCTGGTTGTATGGTACCAGGGGAAAACCTTATGCAAACTACTCTAAAAGGTTTGCCATCATTGAGGTAAAGTGCGGATTGATGTAAGAAACTTGGCTACCGCGATACGACCCTTTCTAGTACTCAGAAGGGTCCTAAGGTCAAGTCCCTGAGAGATTTTCAGTAGTGCGTGCCGCTCACTTTCAGTCAGGGGACATTCGATGAGAATATGTCGCGGTGTTTCCAGCTCGCCACATTCACAGTTGTAGTTGCGTTCTTCGATGTTTAGGCGTTGAAGATGTCTTCCAAAATTGCCATGGCCGGTTCTGAATTGGACCAGTTTACACAGAATGGGTTTGTTCAGCGTTTTCATCAGCAAAGTTAGAGGATTTCTTACAGACTTACCGTACAGTTCATTGCCTGTAATGGTCCTATAGTAGCTTCCACTTGTTTCCTGCCTAAACTTTCAGGCTCCAATTTTCACGTTCAGTTTCCTTGACTTTTGAGTATTGTAAGTGCTCTCCAGGCTGCATCCCTTTTCTTTTTCTTGACTTTCTTCCACGGTGGGCGATCTTCCCAGTAGCTGTCTCTCGTCAGCTCCGGAGTCGTCGATATGGTGGAAAATAGCATTGCCAGAATACCTTTCTGTGAAGGCTCAGGGCGCATTCGGTGAATTGGATTGTTCGGGCTCGTCGTTC
>JAJMAH010000044.1:0-146199 GCA_030564925.1 Geotrichum aggregatum
ATAACCTGGGTTCAAATCCCTGCTGTGCCTAGTTCACAGTGATGGTCAAACCTTATGAGGGAAGTTCGCTTAGGTTTTCCCCTGGCTCCCCAGCCAGGTTTCCCTGAAGCGCTGTGATAAAAGGCTTAAGTAAAGCCTTTGCCAAAGCAGGGAGGATTCCAACACCATCACCGCACACGAACGCAAAAGCAAAAGCGAAGTAATTTGCCCAGAAACCAAGTCTGTATCAGACAAGCAAAGAACCATGTCTTCTTCTATACGCGTCTAATAGTTACTACCAACAGGGTGGTCTCCATAATTAGCCAGGACAATAAACCGATGTATTATATGGGTTCTAATTAAACAATTGTACACAGCTTGTGCACGGCCTATCATCGAGTATGGCTCTCCAATCTGGTACCCAAGACTCACCAAAGAAAGTCAGAAGAAGTTACAGACTGTCCAAAACAACGCCCTTCGCAAAGTACTAGGTGCTTACAGGTCCACACCAATATGTTCACCTTCACAGAAAGGTATTCTGGCAATGCTGTTTTCTACCATTATCGACGACTCCGGAGCTGACGAGAGACAGCTACTGGGAAGATCGCCCACCGCGGAAGAAAGTCAAGAAAAAGAAAAGGGATACAGCCTGGAGAGCACTCACAATGCTCAAAAGGAGCGTCAAGGAAACTGAACGTGAAAATTGGAGCCTGAAGTTTAGGCAGGAAACAAGTGGAAGCTACTATAGGACCATTACAGGCAATGAACTGTACGGTAAGTCTGTAAGAAATCCTCTAACCTCCCTAATGAAAACGCTGGACAAACCCATTTTGAGTAAACAGGTCCAATTCAGAACCGGCCATGGCAATTTTGGAAGACATCTTCAACGCCTAAACATTGAAGTACTACGACAGTGAATGTGGCGAGCTGGAAACACCGCGACATATTCTCATCGAATGTCCCCTGACAGAAAGTGAGCGGCACGCACTACTCTCAGGGACTTGACCTCAGGACCCTTCTGAATACCAGAAAGGGTCTTATCGCGGTAGCCAGGTTTCTTACATCAATCCGCACTTTACCTCAATGATGGCAAGCCTTTTAGGGTAGTTCGCATAAGGTTTTCCCCTGGTACCATACAACCAGGTTTCCCTTAGCGTTGGGATTCATTGCAGTCTCAGGGAGTATTCCGACACCATCGAAGCAATCGAACACAAACACGGCGAGTAAGCTGAATTGGTCTGTATCAGACAAAAACCTGAACTGTCCCTCTTCTTTAGGTATAAATACATATTACAGCTTGTGTAGTCTCATCATTTAGCCAGGACATTAAATTGATTTATTATTATACTGGGTTCTAATTGTATGCTACCGAGGAGGAAACTGCGAATGTTTAAGTTTTTATCATCATACAATACTGATGTATTATTATACATTTTGCTGGACCCGCTGAACAAAAAACAACAACAGTAGTAAGGGTTGGACTTGTCGAGCTTACCTATCTGCTTGTCCAATTTTCAAGAAATAACTTTTAAACCAAGGTGAGATTTGACCTTCAGTAATGCAACTTACAGCAGAAACATATTAGATGAAATGTAGTTTGCATAAATTGACACACTTGCACACAAACGAGGCCAGTAAGCTGAGCTGGTATATATCAGACAGAAAAGTGAGCTGAACCTTTTTTCTAGGTATAGCTAAATGTTTCGGTTAGTTTAGTTTTCACATTTAGCCAGGACATTAATTTGATTAATTATTATTTGTCCTTCTATATTTGAAGAAACGAAAAAAACCTCTTGATAGTATTTGATGCAGCCCCAAAGAGAAGTCACTTACTTCATTTTGAGCTCATAATGCTAAAGTTCGAGAGAAAGGATGGATACATTGGAAGGTTGAGAGATATAACCAGAAGAATTAAAGGTCAAACAATGAAGTAGCTGTACGCAGCATGTGCGCGACTATTGAGTATGGCTCATCATGGTTTAGAGAAATGGCCTTTGACAAATATTGGGCGCTTTCAAGTTTTCACACCGTTACACAGACTTCACAAAGATGTTTGAGTTTTCGCAGCAGAGCAACGTCAAGCAGATTTAGCTCAACTTCAGCTATCAGGATCAACAGAACACCATATCCAAGAAATAATGTCCATCGATTGCGTTCCAGACCTTCACGGAGGGGAATGCTAGCACAACTGTTTTCTGCCATACTGGCCACTTCGGAGCTGGAGAGAGCAACTACTGGGAACTGTACCCATCATGGAGGCTCAATCAAAATAAAGTCAGGATACAGCTTGGAGAGGGTTTAAAATGCTCAAGGGGAAAGTCAAAAAAGCCGGGCGCGAATTGGATAGGACACAAGTGGGAATTATTATGGGCCTATCAAGAGCACTGACTTCTATAGTAAGACTGATGAGAATCTTCTAACTTTACTGATGAAGAACCTTGACAGACCAACCCTAGGTCAATTGGACCAATTCAGAACGAGTCATGGTGGAATTTGGGGGCGTTTTCAACGTCTTAGCATTGAAAAACGAAACTAAAACTGCGAGTGTGGCGAGCTGGGAACACCGAGACACATTCTCGTCGATTGCCCAATAACTGGAAGTGAGCAACACATATTGCGGGAAGTCTAGATTTCAAGTGCTCCATCTAAATACCAGAAAAAGACCATATTGCGCTAGTCGAGTATCTTACATCCACCCGCGCTTTACTTCAATGATGACCAACCTTTTAGGGCAGTTTGAAGAAGGTTTTCCCTAGCATCATGACACCAGGTTTTCCTTAGCGCTGTGATTCAAGGACCAAAGGTTTTTAGTAAACTCGGGGAGTATTCCGGCACCATTTCTGTACTAGAACACAAACAATCCAAACAAGTTAAACTGGCCTGCATAAGACCAGAACATAATATGTCTTTCTTCAGGAATAAATAGTTGTTCCAATTAGGTTCCACATTAGTTGTCTATTCCTTGACTTCGGACCTGTAAGCCCATCTCCATTGCACGTATAATATAGTCTTCACAATCATCTTACTGCCCAAAAAAGGTTTGAGCCCATGTGACTGCTTCTTTCTCGATAGACTCTCCTTCTTCACATTGAGGTTAGCCAGGATAAGTTATTCCAACCCGTAGTACTCGTCGGGAGCAAATAGTTGTCATGGCTAGAATAGCATCCGCATTTAGATAATCTAGTAGCCAATCTCCATCTATCTGTTCATCTATCTATCTACTCATTGCGACCTAAGGCAGCGCGCACAAAATATCTAATCTTCTGTCCAAGCTCAATTAGGTGCAACAACTAGGTTCGTGACACTAACTAATCTAAGACGCTTTGTATATGACAACGAAGACGATATCAACATCAGTCTCACGTTTTGCTTCCAAGGAGCTGCAACCCCTATGTTATTCTCTCCATATCCTTAATTTTCAAAATTAATTTTTTTTTGATTTACTACTAAAAGTTTCAGATATAATGAAAATATTCCTTGGCGTGTGCCCAAACGTTCACGAAAGAGTACAACATCCAGAACTCAAACAAAAATCAAAATAACAAAGCCCGTCAGGTTACGCACTCATAGTCAAATCAGCAGTCCATTATGTTGGCCATCATTGTCGTCGTCAGTCATCTCGCTGCTCTCGCGTTCTCTATGAGAAGAGGAACTCCTCGCGTTATTCCTGGAAGATAGAAAACGCAACGAGTGGGCACATTTTTGCAACATCTCAGCAGACTGAACCTGTGCGTCGGCTTGACATTTGACCATTCTCTCAGTTGAGGCAATCAGAATGCGGTTCATTTCTGCATCTTGTTCCATCTTCCTATCGAGATACTCTATGAGCAAGTCTTGTGGTGACTTGTCTCGACACATGCGGGTGGTAATTGAGTCCCAGTGATTGAGCTGATCAAGAAGGTTGTTTCGTAGCAAAGTAATCATACCTTCTTGAGCATAAGCTGTCGTTGGATCTAAAATAGTTAGCAATCTGGAAGTTTCCGAGGTATTCTTTATACGTACCGTTGGAGCTTTGATTAGATCCTGAAGAGGTCCTGACCTCTCTTGAACCCAGATCACGAGCAAGCAAAGGTTGGAAAGTTCCATTCGAGGAAGCCACAGAAGGGCGTTGAGACTGGCTAAGGTTTGGCTTCTGTTGTGAATGATCTTGACCTGCAATTCCCCCGTTCGTTCTTTTTGCGCCGGGACTTCTTGTGTCAGAGTCCTTCTTTGACGATGAGCTGTGTGAATCTGCTCAAGGCCAGTTAGTAGAATTCAAGCGCCAAACAGTCTAATACCTTACCTTCAGGAGAGTTGCCCCGTATGTCAAACTCAGTATAAATACTGTCCATGTGCGAATGACGCCGCCTCCGCCGTTTTTTAGCTGTTTCTATATGGTCCTCCTGTAAGTCTATTGATTGTCAGTATACCGTACCAAGGACACATTGTATGAAATTTACCCCCAGATCTTCTGTATGCTGCTCTCATATTGCATATCTTTCCAAATAATCTTTTTGGAGTAACCTCTTCGTCGTCTGGGAACACATCGCGCTTTATGTAAAAGCAGGATTCCAGACTGGGACAGGTAGCATACTCAACGTGATCCTGAAGATACTTAGATAGCAACTCCATCTGAGGATCTTTCCAGTGAATATATTTTTTGCCGACAGGCCGAGCGCCCGTACCGCCATTGGAGCTAGGCATTGTTTAGTGTTGACCCAAGTAGTGTGATGAAGAGCGTCCGTAAGCTGTTTTAACCGCAAAAGAGTCTGTGAAAAAGCGAGAGCAGCAGTGGACTATCAAAGCGACCGTAGAGAGAAGAAGAATGGTATAAAACTGGAAGAAAAGTTGTCAAATTGAGATTGGAGCACGATTTAGCAGTTTCTGGTGCAAAAGTTAATATGATTGATTTTAATAAAAATAATAATTTTAATAATATTAGGTCCATCAGCACTTTCTCAAAATTGTAAAACCCGAATAGCACCAAAATCTCGTTTAGCCTTCAACTTCCACGCTTGCCATCATGTCTGTGACAGTATGTGAACGTTCTGTAGACTTCTGCTAAACGCTATACTAATGCTGCTAGCTACATACAGATGTTGGAGACATCAAGATAGAGATTTTTTGCGAGTCAGTACCGAAAACCGCTGAGGTGTGTATACTGACCCTTCAACCGAAACGGGCCGTCTCTCTTATGCTAATTCCATATCTACAGAACTTTCTAGCTCACTGTGCTCAAGGAACTTATAATGATACGAAAATCCATCGAAATATAAAAGGTTTTATGGTTCAAATGGGCGATCCAACTGGCACGGGAAAGGGTGGTGAATCAATTTGGGGAGGGAAGTTTGAAGATGAGATAAAGCCGGCTCTTCGACACACTGCCCGGGTATGCGCTTGAGCCTTCGTTATATCTCTGGAACCTAACGTCGTCACATAGGGAGTTGTATCTATGGCTAATTCAGGTCCAGACACTAACGGTAGTCAATTTTTTATTGTAGGTTGCGCGTTCCAAGCGGTTTTTTCTACTCTAACTTATGCTTTTAGACCTACGATAAGCACGTCCATCTGGACGGAAAATACACCGTATTCGGAAGAGTTATTGGAGGAGCTAATACTACGCTTACTGCTTTAGAAGAGTCACCAGTGGATAGAAAGTTCAGACCAAAGGAACCTGTATATATAAAGACGGTCACCGTTCATGCCAATCCCCTTGCTAGTCAATCATGATACAACGCGTAATCTACGTATTCGAATCATTTAGACAGGAAGAATGCTTAAGGCTAAGGAGTTGATGGAAGATCTTTAAAATGCTAGAACGCTTTTCATCGCGTTGTGCAATCCAATTCAAACTCCTTGGATTTCCCACTTAATGATCTGTCGAGGCACATAACCTCATAGTCTCATCAAAAGTACCTAGAAGCCTATTCACGGCTGATTTGATCTCATAGGAGTAACGGAGGATCAAAGTGGGAGACATTTCGTCAGGATGCTTGATTTAAGCCTTTGTAACTGATTCAACAGCTATATACGGGTTTGACTTAAAAAAACTGGACAAATATAACAAGGCCAAATCGTAGGCACTTTTCGCGCTCGTCTATGGTTTAGCACGGCTTTACTCCAACCCAACTGAGGTTCACGCGGTATGGGTAAGGGCTGGGCTAGGGTACTAACCACACCTCTGAAAACCAGGTGTCAACTGAAATCAAGCCCTTATTCATGCTACTCAGAATTGAATTAAAAAAATGACAGAAGCAAGATTAACGAGAAAGTTCTTTGACAAAACATTCCCCAATGTTGACGAACTTCTAACGCTGTTGGACTCTGCTACTATCAACTTAAAATCGGATACAGATGACGCAAACTTGAAGGTAGGTACATACTCAGGGCGCTGGAGGAAATAGTGTAAGTACTAAGTCTTCCTAGCTCGTTCAAGTTCGACAAGAAAATTTATCAAGCCGGCGAAGCTCAGTAGACAAATTCAATAGCATGCTGGAAGAATGGGCAAAGGACCGACAGATTTTTGACAAAAGTGCCAGCATCGCAATTCAGTTCGAGGAGCAACTATCTCAATTGAAACAGCAGTACCCTCTTAATCATTCAATATTTAGAGACTTCGAATCCAAATTTCAGAAAATTCTACAGCTGGCACAAAGCAGAAGATGCTTAATTATTGCCAAGGAGGTACGAGATGCGGCCCAAACTATTTCAACTCTTCTACCAAGCGACTTTGAAAAAGCTCTCCGAGTTCAGACGTCACTTCTCTCTCACGAGGCTGAACTCCTTACTTTTAAAAACTCGGAATGCATCGCAAACAAAAACGTGGCACTCAAAACTCTACACTATTTTGAAACCAACATCCGCGGAAAGCTACAGGCTCATCTTAACACCGAGTTCAAGGCATTCTTTGAAAAAGCGCAGTGGCCAAACTCCACTATCTCGTCAAAGTTTAGTGAAGAGTTTTCTGCGTTGTTCAAAAATTACTTAGATACGGAAAGCGTAGTGAAGCCACCGTCAAAGTTTCCAACGCCTCTAGCATCATTTAGAACACTGATCGCTCCCATTGACCTGCGATTCAAATACCATTTTGAGGGTACGGCTGTCACTAATCGGCCAGACAAGCCTGAATGGGCCTTTCATCATTTCATCAATATTGTCGACGCCCATATGGACTTCCTTACTGGCCCGGTTTCTTCTGCTCTCCATCAATCAAAACATTTTGCAGACAGAAACGGAGTCTACGAGTTCATAGTGGCCTTTCTACCGTCCATTCGGCGGAAAATGTTTGCCCTTTTTTTTGAGGTAACTGATTCTCCAAAGTTATTATCTCACTTGGTGTACGAGGCGGTCATGTTTGATAATGCCTTGAAAGAGAAGTATTACTTTTTGCCTTACGGTAGGCAAACATGGCGTGGTATAAGCGGTGATCTATTGTCCAATGAAGACTGGTTCAAGCTTTGGCTGACAGTGGAAACAGAGAGTGCAATGGATCGGTATTCGGAGATTCTAGAGTCCCCTAATGCTTTTGAAATTGATTTTGATGCTGTCGATTCGTCCGAAACCAAGCCGACAGAGTCTGCTGTAAACCTGAAGGATTTGCTGGAAACTATAACTGAGCACTACTCGTCGCTCACGTCAGTGAAGTTTAGACTCAGGTATTTTATAGCAGTACAAGTCAATCTTTTAGACAAGTACTACGAGCGACTTGTGGAATCTATAGACGCTTTTGACTCAATGTCGTCTAGCTTCACGAGAGCTGTTGGAGGCGTGTCAGCAGAAAACCTCAAGCTCATCACTGGATTAAACGGACTGGAAAGGCTGTGCAGGATTTTTGGAAGCGCAGGTTATATTTCCTATTGTCTTGAGAAATGGGGCGACGAAGAGGTGAGAGCATCAATATCTTTGCCTCTTATAACAACGCCTAAAGACACGTTTACTAACATTTGGTCTAGTTTTTCCTCGAACTCTGGGAAGATATCACGAAACTGTCTTCGAGCAAACAAAAGCTTGATAAGAAGTCTGTAGAAGCTATCGCCACCGTGACAAAACCGGCTAGCTCCAGCTACATCTCTGAAGGCACTGTATTTGACGAAACCAACACAGGCTACAAAACTCTCCTAAGACGGGTGGAGCAGACCATGGTTAACCTTTTAAAAAGAGAGCTCCAACATTCCTTAAAGCAATACTTCAAAAAGTGCGTATATGAAAAAACATGGAAGTTATATTACATTTTTCCATTAGCGATTAACAAACTAATTACTTGATGCAGGAACGACTGGGCAGAGGATATAGAACCTAGTGATGACGACCCATTAGGCATGTCTCGCCAGCTTTCACAGCCCATCAAATACATTTCTACCCTTTTGACGTTTTTGTACGACTTTTTCTCACCCCATGACTATATTCGCGTTGTACGCTTGTTTGCGAAGGAACTTGAAAGGTATTACTGGAACTACATCATTTCGGCAAACCAGTTTTCACACAGCGGTGGAATCCAGCTACAAAAGGATATCGGAGAGTTGTGGGCTGCCTTTAGGCTGCCATCAGAGATTTCTTTCAGGCGGTATGTGTGATGTTGATGTTTTCGTTTACTCTAAGACTGTTTGGGGTTATGAACCTCTGAGAGTTTGTAATGTTGTGCTATACTAACTCGATTTTTTTTGGACCGCTCTATTAGTCTAGATCAGTTATCAACTGTACTCGCTCTTCCTGTTACCTCCGACACAGGCGGGATTACTATTTCTGCTCTTGACAATGCTCAGAGCAGTATTGTTAAGTTCAATGACCTGAAAAAGCAGCTTCTTCTTGATGACCTTACAGACCATGAGATTCAGGGAGTTGTGCATCGGAGAGTCGATAGACTTTAAATTCCGTAATACCAGAGTAATACAACGTATTTCAATTTGCAACTGGCTGAGCTAAAGTAGTGATATCTTCGTATAGCATGTAATGTATACTACCATATCTAGATACAGAAAAAAAGAAGAGAAAACTTATACTTTCACTCAAACTTCATGGTCAATCATTAGCCCCAAAAACGAATAATTAGTGTTAAAAAGAAAGGTCGCAGTAAGTTCACACACACGCTCGTTAAGTAATTACAACCTTCAAAACCTTTGCTTAGCTAGTCTCTCTTCAGGAGAATCTCCATTCAATGGCCCGTACATGGAAAAGTTATCTTCGAAGGCGTGCGGGCTATCTTCGTCAAACCCATCTATCATAGGCTTTGGTAACTGGCGGCTATGCCCTGCTTGTGTGCTAGTTGATGAGCCAGCTGCAATTTCTTTATTGTTAGAAAAAGAAGAATCTGTACCGGCAAATCCAACAACATGATCTTCCGCCGAATCTTCGAACATGGCAGTATGTCTGGCACCTTCATAGTGGCTTGGGTCAGACGTAGATACATGTGCATACTTGTCAGTATCACTCCCACGAAGTGAAAGAGCGTTGAAGTTGAAATTGCCAATTTCTCGAATGTTGTCAAAGACATTACCCATTGTAAACAAAAGTCCTTCGTCCTCGGAGTCGTCTCCTTCCTTGTCAAGATGAAAGTCCCAAGCACTCTTGTTATTTGAGCTACTAGAGTTTGTGCTACTACTCGTTGACCGCCGAGAGTTGAGCCTTGGAGGCGTTTTTGGGGATTTAGTATTACTAGCATCAGTAGGTAATTGTTTGATCAGGTTTGGCTTTGACGGCGCATTAATATCACTTTTCGTGATTTCTTCAGAAACTCCGCTAGGGCTTTCATTAGGACTCTCACTGGAGCTCCGTAGCTCTTGTTTTGGTTCTTTTTCTTTTTCTTTTTCTTCTGGCTTCTTGTGTGAGTGGCCCCATATAACGTCCATAGGAGAGTAGTTGATATGGTTGATAGCAGAATGTAAAACATTTCTAGGAATTCCCACATGAGTTTTTTGCTTTATGCTACTTGCCGAGCTACTGGCATTTGTGGATGGACCTGCAAAGTGATTTTTCACCAAATGATCAATAACTGGCCAGCCATAGGCATTTGCAAACCGCCGACGCACTATAATGTTGTTGTGAGCATCTGGCTCTAAACGAACAAGCACTTTGCGCCATGACATGTCTTTGTGCCATTCTCGTGCCATTTTTTCTTCCATTTTGGATTTATCAACCACTTCCTCTTTTTTGTTGAACATGGACGTTCTTTTTCTAAGACGGGGGGGAGGAAGATCATAATCATGGTATATACGGTCATGAAAGATTGCTGGCGGTCGGGATGCAGGGTCCATAATGAAAGATTGGGATGGAAGCGGGGGAAGCAACACAGAAACACCAGCTTCGAACACTGAAGTTTTCTTGGGTACCAAGATCGTGTCCCCAGACGCACTCAGAAATTTTTTCTTGTCATTAGTTTTGAAATTTTGTGGTTCATTTTTAGACACATCGCTATCTTGCGAAGTTTTTGCATCTTGAGTACTACTGGCCTCAATTGTTTTCGCAGAAGGTATAGAATAATTTGCGTTATGCACTTCATCATCAATATCATCTGGGGCCGCTGCACGCGTTTGACCTCTGGTGTAAATCTTAGGTGGTTTGTGAGCACCAGCATGGGGAGCAAAAAATGAAAACATGGACTGAACTGGTTGAGAGTTTGAAAAAGCACCAAAAATTCCTGGACCAGTTTCCTTAGTAGGCGAAGAATCTTTGTTCTTATCGCTTGGGGCCAATAAAGAATCACCACCTTCAGGGATCTTTCCTACTTGATTTTCATAGTCGGCTGTCTCATCAATATCTGTTGAGCTGTGTTTCAAAAGCTGCCTTGGGTGCGAAGGTTCTCCTGCGTGATCCGTCTCGTGCTGCTTAGAATTAACTTTGCCTGAGGGAGGGCCCCCATCTGTAACGTGAGTTGGAGATGTGCCAGTATCTTCCCCTCTCTTCGCTTTTTCAACTTTATAAAGGCCATTCCAGTCAAGATAAAGGAGCGCAGACGTACGAAGAGGGACAATTCCGTCATTCACAGCATTGGCATAGAGCGTTCTACGCTTGAACATGAGCAGAACAGCATGTGTGGGACCAGTAGGCAAAATCTGAAGTAGGGGCTTAGAGTGTTTTCCAGGCAAATTCGGTTTCTTTGTCAAGCCAAGATCCTGGCCCGACTTGCCGACAAAGCCAAGATCCAAAGCAAACTTCACATAGCCAGGGTTTTCATTAGAAATTCCAAGAAGGGGCGATGCAAGACAAATGAAGTTTACGGGCTGAACCCGCTGAAAAAATTTCGGGTAATGGGCGGCAATGAACGCGATAGCAAAAGTTTGCACAAGCCCTCCTAAAGAATGCCCAATGAAAGAGATCTGTTCCACAGGAGGCAGAACTCCGGAATCCTCTGGTGCTAACTCGTTGACTATAAACTCTGCCAGTCTCTTTCCCAAATACTTGATGCCCTTCTCTGTTTTGCGAACGTTCCCAAAATACCCTCGAACAATAATATTTTCGCCAGAGGCTTTCGCTGCTTTGTCGATCGCCTCTTTGACATACAACATGTCAGCTCCTGTATTTGAATGCAGACCATGTGTGACTACCACAAGATGAAGAGGCTTCTCAAACTTTGGTGTCGGAGTATGCCACAAGTCGAGAGTGTCCTGCCTATTAACTAGAATGCAAGAAGATTGATAAAACTCGTCCTTGTTCTCGCTTTGTAAATGGTGTAAAACCTCCTTAGAAGTTCCCACACTAACCTCAAACTGAACTTGAGCCGTATTGGAAAAGATGATTTGAGAGACGACATCAACATACCAAGTATACTGTTTCGCATTCTTGTTCATAAAAAGCTCAGCATAGAACGCTTGGCCAGGCTTCAGTTGAGGTTCAAACATTGGTTGCTCTGCAGTAGAATAGGCTTTCTTATCTTGATCATAATCCTCAGGACGGACATCGACGTAGAGAATGAATGGGCCTGCTAGAAATGCAGCTCTTAATGCTACAACCTCAATGTTTTTAACCTTCAGCCATAATGATTTCTCTACAGAGGTATTCGAGTCCAATGGTACTTCTGGAGGTGTGTAGGTGATTTTGTACCTGAAAAGTTGCCCAACGTTTAATGACGCCCGGTTGGAGTACAAGACTTCCGCGCTGTCTTCTATAGGCAGTGCGGAGGCACTATTAGAGCGCGCGGGTTTAGTTCGAGCTGCTTCAGAGATTTTGTTTGGCTTTTGTGGGTCGTCTTGAGCTGGGCTTGGAATAGTTTTTCCTTGTTCCGTGCCTTTAGATTCCGATTCTGGAAGGTCTGGGGTGCCAGAGCCGCTAGAGTTCGCATCGGAGCTCTCGGTTGGCAGAGAAGAGTAGGAAGACCCTTGGTTAAATCTGAGAGAGAATGAAGGAAACGGCATGGAGTGAAAAGCAAAGCAGAGGTTTCTTAAGTGGTCGGGAAGGCGCAACGGCAAGCAACCGAAAGGTCGCAGTTATATGTGAACTGGTAGAACAACAACGCTTCAGCAAGATGCTCTCATTGCCGCACAACAACAAGAACAAACACGGAAAATCAATGGCAATATACGCTTAGAATCGAGATAATATATGGAAGATTCAGAGAAAGGGAAGAAGAAAAAGGAAGTCGCAAATAGATCTTGTGCCTAGGCGAGATTAGTAATAAGTTATGAAAGCACATTTCTCCGAAATCTCTCTTTACTGCAGTTTGTACCAACAGTAGTTATGCTATGAAAGGCCTTTGAAAAAAAAGAGTTGATTGATATTTGATAGCAGGCACGTGTATGGCATCGTGGAACAACTATCTCTAGTGTATCTAAAAAATAAGATCTATTGTGTTTTATAGTACCCTTATGACAGCTCGTGATGAAGTCTGAACTGTCATACATCCTTACGAAGCCTGAATTACAACTTTTAGAATCGTTTTGAAGGCTGAATCATGCACAAGTACATTTAATGCAATTGCCATCCTATGCGTGTATTTCATTAACACGTGGAAAATAAATAAATAATACATGTGAGTTTCCAAAATAGCGAAGTCCGTCACGAAAGATTGAGCTTTGATGTAGCGTCTAGGATTTCATCAACCAGTTCCTGCGGTAGATATTTCTTTGCCAACACAAACGGAGAGGTAGTGCTCGAGATTGCACGCTGCCGTCTCATGAGTTGTAGAACATCTGAGGCATCTATAGTCTTTCGCTTGGAATGTCGAGAAAAGGCAGCCAAATCAAGTCCTGCTTGACGGAAAAACTCTTCAGACGCGTCTAAAATTTCAGCCAAAGCAGTTGGATGTAGCTTGCGAGAGGTCATAGACGCTGTGAGATCTTTTATGATGCGCGTTGGAACAGTTGGCCTAGACCTAGGCGCTGCACTTCTCGTTAATGCTGATTGCACCCTAAGCGTTGCATCATTCGCAGATTGATTGAGATCGGGGTCGTCACCTATCCCGGCCAAGCTTCTTAATAACGAATTGTTCTCTGACGCTTCCATCAAGGGGTTGACTGGCGCATTCTGGTCCAACTCCAAATCATCATTGTCGTCAACAAAATGTGAGTAGGCCTCGTGATCATCCTCTGTTGTAAATTTGTTTGCACTTTCCAAATCTAGATTGTGAGCTGCATTCGTACCTCTTTCAACAGAAATATCGTCCTCGATGCGTAAAGCTACAGGACTTTCGTGCTCTTTACCATAATGATCAAAAGCATCCTCTCTCACATCGTCTGGCAGAGCCTCATAATTGCTCCCATTCACGGCTGCGAATCGTCCTGTCTCATCTGGGATATCAGACATATCTGCAATCTCGTAGTCATCAACTTCAATTACAAATGGAATGCTCTCTTTTCGTCCTTGCTCTGTGAACTCCTCCCCGAGAATATCTGAAACTTTATCTTCATCTTCTCCTGCTTCCTCTGCCTGTTGCGTGAGATCAAACTCAGGAAAAGCCTCGCTCATGCGTTTGCCTAAGCTAAGTCGTTCGTACTGATCGTTCCTGGGAACTTCTATTTCAAGCTGGCTCATGCTAATGGACTGATTCGCATTTCTGTTGACTTCTGGCGATACGCTTCGGCTTTCAATAACAAGGTTTTTTTCGGAAAATCGGCTGTTTGGAGCACTTTTGGATGGGTGTCGCGTCGGAGTCATTTCTTCAAGGTTATCTTCGGCATCCGAAAGTTCGCTAGCTTGAGCAAGATCAGGGCTTTTGGTAATGTTGCGCTGGCTCGCTACTTTTTTCGAGATACCCTTTTCAGACTCGATAATAACCTCCAAGCTCTCCCTGCGATTTAGTTCCTCAAGCTTTTCTCTAACTTGTCTTTCGCGAGCCAGAACGCGGCTCAATGTTCTTAATTCGTCCCTTGGACTCACACGCTGAAAAATTCCATCTTCACCAACCCCTAGCCGAGCCCTTCTCCCAGGAGTGTTGGCCAATGTCTGTCGAGCACGTAGCGCGTATGGAGTCACAACTTCTTCCAGTTGATGTTGCCGTCGTCGTCGTCGAATCGTGGACGTTATCATACGCGCTTTATGAACAGTAGCGTATGGTGTTCTAGGTGTGTGTGCACCAGCACTAGCCTGTGCAGAACTTTGGCGCCTATAACCGGCAGCATTCGGCGTACGTGGTAGGCGCGGACTCGAGCTGAACGAGTCATCCATCGGTGATATAGCTATTGGTTTTAACTACTTCCTTCAGAAGCGAGTCAATGTTTGGGGTGGTTTCGAGTTTCACGGCTTAGTCATGAAGAAGAAGAAGCACATCCCAACGCTTATCGAATTCATGCGCGGCTGGTTGAAAGGAACACATGAGCACATTATTACGGCCGTACTTCTATATTTTCAATTCCCCTTCTGAGAATTGGATGAACATGAAAATTAAAAAAAAAAAACAAGTTTTACCAAAATTAACTATCTACGTTAGCATTATATTCAACCACACATGCATCATGTGAAATCAGAAAAGTCGAGACTTTTCAACAATGGCATGTCATTATCCTGCTCATCAGGTTCGTCCATAAAAAACGCCGGCACTCCAGAATTATTCTCATTGAAAAGCTTGTCAGTAGGCTTTTCAGACTCCAGTTCTGCTGATGGGCTACTCAGTTGGCTCAAAAACGACTGTGTGATTGTGCTGTCTTCAAGCTCTTTTTTGTCTATAGACTCACTGCGCTGGTGCGTAAGCTTAGGCTGTTGCACATTCTGTGGAATGGGTGGCTCGCCTGAAGCTGTCTTGTTCAATTCAGCCAACACCTTTTCTCGAAGTGTGTTAATTTGTTCAAGACGATACTGCCAATGTGAAATATAGCCTCCCTGAGAGTTCCAAACAGTCGCAAACTTGCTGGAAATGATGGCAAGGTTACGAATAAAAACGGCCAAACTGTCTTCAGACACAATCTTGAGATGGCAAGCTGCAAATACGGCAGGTACCCCAGGCTTGCACAGTGCACGGACCTTATAAAACATCTTTGACTCTCGAGCCTTTCTTTCCGGCGATTCTTTAGTATGCTCAATGAAAGATGCACTGCGCGAGAATGAGCAAGAAATAGGAGTTATTGATATGTTGATAAAGTTGAACTGACTTTTAACTAACCCGAATTCAAAAGGCAGTTCAGACTCATCAAAAAAAATGTTGACAAAGTCATTTCCAATGTGGCGCTTCTTGCTTGCAAAGCTGACATCATGAGGATTTGCAGGTTTAGGCATCATAGTAGTGGTGTGAAAAATCAACTGCGTGACTTTGTCGTTCCAGACATATGCATACTCTCCGTCAATATCACTCGTGATGTCCAGTCCGCCAGCATAAATCTTTCGGTTGTCTTTGAGCCTTACGAGGCTTCCCATTCCTTCTAGAAATTGCTTGTAGTGCACCGATCCAACAGAATTACCCAGAATTTCCAGTTCCTCACGTTGGCCTGGACCAATATACAAGACTCCCACTTTGTGGAAATCAACAACAGGGGTGCGATCAAATGCCCCTATAGCACGGCTTGTTGCAGGATCGTTTGGAATAGCAAGTGGTTTAGCCGTCTGCTGAATGTCAATGGGAATCATGAGTTGAAGTAAAAAATGATTCGGACTAAAGTTTTCATGAGCATCAGCTCGTAGGCGATGGGATGTCGAGGTGGTATCTTCATTTCGAAGGTTTAAAGAAAGCACTTCCAACCAACCAGGGATTATGCCTTCATCAAGTTTCAGGTTGAACACTGAGGTACCAGTTGGTCTACGGATGGTAATTTGAGAGTCACCAGTTTGCGGGTCTGTGGCGATAGATACAATACTTATGCCATAGATCCACTGCTTGACGACACGATTGGATTGAGTAGATGGCGTCACGGTTGTCTGGACTGTTAAATCAAGGTTTGAGTAGGTGAACCGTGAAATAATGTCTACGTAGGCCAAACTTTGTGTATCAATAGTATCCGGGGTTCCTTCAGCCAGAATCAGATTTCGAATAATAAACTTGGCCATATACTTTCGCTCTGATAAACGAAGAGTGAGGAACCACGTGGCAATAACGTTGTACGCCAGAACTAGCAAATACGGAGGCGGAACTTTGTCAATTGAAGACTCAATAGTGCTCTGGATGACACTAATGCTGGGTTTAGCGCTGTCGCCTTTTGCTTCTAGGTTCCGTTCCTTCTGAGCTCTATCGTAGGCGTATTGGATGTATTTTATTGCCATCCCGAATACGCGCTTGTACTCGTCCTGTGTAAAATTGTCCGTCAAAGATGGAAGACGAGAAAGAGACAGCAAAAACTCAAGTATATGAGGACTCGTCTCTGAGTTTGTGATTATCGTCTGGAACTTGATAAAAATTTGCCCCAAGAACTTTTTGATAGATAGGGGCAGTTCGTAACAGGACACGACTAGCCCATGAATGCAAGGGACTACTGCCTTTTCGTATGCAGACAAACCCTCAACAAACGACATGACAATATAGTCTTCATCTCGTTTTGAGAACTTGTCGTGATAGGAAAGAAGAGAAGAGGTAGTACGGATGAGAGCGACTTTGACGTGGTTTCGAGTTACGCCCATAGGAAATGATATTTGGGGTGATTTTGAGATGTGCAATATCTGATCACAAATAATAAGTCTCAGTCGTTGAATGTCGCACCTGGAATGATAGAATAGCTGAACGTTGGCTAGTTGAGGGCCGAAATGTGCCCAAATGAATGAATAAATTTCCCAGTGAGCTCCATGTTCAATAACACGCAATACTTCGTTAAACCACAAGGATATATCAATTTCGTTTTCGTAATTTTGAGCACTAGTGCCTTGGGAGCTGTCTTCAGTTATGTGGTTTTTTAGCACGTAGGAAGGAACCTCAAGAACCTCGTTATTGAGATAAGAAATTGATTCCGGATACCACCACGACACCTGAGATTTATTCACCTCAGCCTTTGTAATATTGCGACCTAGACTTTCAGAAAGACCATCCATGTTAACTGGGGTAGTAATGAAAATGTAATTAGTCGCAGAAGCTCGTAGTCTACAGAGAACGCGGGCTGCTTCGACGTAAGAGAGAGGGTCGTTGTGGGATCTTCGGCATATTGTAAGAAGAGCATGATATATACTGCGCGCTTTTACAGCAGATAATTGAAAGGTTCCAAAAAATATTTTGCAAAAAGATGCAGCCACCATTTGTTTCCGACGCTCTTCTGAATGGGTCGTACTGCCATTTAATGTTTCACCACTAATTCTAGACACCATAGTGGAAGTGTTATCATCTCCAGTCGAAGCTGGCATTCTTTTGTTCTCGTTATTGGGGAAGAACCGCAAGAATGTCGCGGATATATGGTTCAAAACAACAGGAGTAGATGTTTTCGCAATTTCCTCAAACATTTGCAACATAGTTTGAAATATTGAGTTGTCGACTTCTCTTTCCGCATCGCAAAACACTTTATCAATCAAATCGAAAACTTCCGAAGGTTCGGATATTTCTTCAACAAGCTCAAAAATATCTTTTATGACGTCGAGGACTCGCTTGCGAACAGTAGTTCCTTTAGTGATATCTCTAAAAAAGCGTTTTAAAAGCTCATCAGTATTGTCTATCCAGTCCCTAGACAGTGGATTGCAATAATGAGCGTCTTTAAAATAGTTGACAACAACTAGAGCTGATGCTTCGTTGATGAACTGGGACATTTCCACGAAGTAATCAATGACAACGCCTTTGGCCCCCAAAAAGGTACTAGAATCATCGCAGATCTCGCCGAGTAATACGAAAATTTCTTGAAACTTCATAGTGACCTTCCTGGCAAACTTTTCGGCAATACCAGAGAAACTTGAAGGCGGCTTTTGAGATAGATTTTCATCGTCATCGAGGGTTATAGAGGCTGCACTACGTACGAGGGGGTCTTTGCTAATTCGATAAATTAAATGGAGAGGCGAGAACTCCGTAGACTCCCATATGTCATAGGTAAACTTCTTTCTGGTCTTTTCATCCTTAAGAAGGTTATATATGCAGCAACAAATTTCGAATTTGTGTCGCATGCTGTCGATTGCCAATGACGAGTTGTAAGCATTCATTATCCTTGAAATAGAAATTTCAGCATCTCTCTTTTGATCGACGTAAAACAATGCCAGACGTTGAAGGTATATAGCCGCACCTCTAAAATTGTTTGGATTAATTTCACCATCTCGTGTCTCAAGAATAGAGTACAACTCAGTAAAAGTGCTGTTGGAAATGTAACTCTTTGAAAGTCCAATGACCAAACTCCATGCCTGTTCAGCTCGAGAAGGGAGTCCGGCAACCGCGCAAAGAACTCTAAGCAGAGCAGGAAGAGTCTGGACAGGAATAAAAGAGCAAGACATTACAGTGTCTATAAACGCAAGACAGTACTGAATGTCATATTCGCTGGATGTTTTTCGGCATGTGAAAGTGGCCTCTTTGACAAGATTTGCAATTTCAACATTGTTGAAAAGAAAATGGTGATGGTGAAATATTTCAGCTAGAAATTGGAGAAAATTGTGAAAGTTCTCCTCCATGGAGGTTCCATAGGGCTTTGCCAAGTCTTTTTTTCGCTCTATTCGAATATCTTGACATTCTGCCGCTAGCCGTTGAAACCAAGTTGACAAGACTTCCGGTATTCGGCTCTGTGAAAGAAAAAATTCTCTCAGATTGGTTCCATTGCTGGTCAGTTCTTTAAGAGCTTTCAATTGAAGGTCGAAATCTTGCAGGTTTGAGTTGTCAACAATAGCATTGTAGTAAGACATCCGACTGCCATGTGAGTTTTCGTCACGCTGTATGCAGGAAATCATTAGATGAACGCCAGCTCGCCGACACAGAGGAGGGAAAGAGACAGAAACCATGTCTTCAACAGAGTACCAGATTTCAGGAATACTTGAGACTGAATATGTATCGATAGACTTTTGTATATTTTCAGCAGCTTCAATTCTAACGTTCATGGCGTTTGAGGGCTTGACTTTTTCTAATAGATCCTGCAGATCAGATGCCCCTCCAACGATAGTAGGTTGAACTTGAGTTGGGCTGGCCTGAGTAAGACTGCCCTTGAAGGTTTTTGTTATAGACCTGAACATCCCGCCTAGGCCAGACGAGGTAGCAGGTGTGTGCTTGGTTGTGCGGGACATGATCTACAACATTAGAGCACGTACATTGTCTGTAGTTTATACGCTTACCGGTTACACTTGGGTATCACAATTGCTACCTGAAGGCTGATTTATGCCGTTCAAAAGCTCCGCGATAGCTGAAAAGAATGAGAAAAAGATCGATGTTATTGAAACCAACGTCAACGAGTTTCGGTTGAAACAGGCATTATTATTCCGCGCGAAACGAAGAAATAAAGATGTTGTAGTGAACTTTTAAATACCTATCAAAACACTCACTCAAAATGAAAACAATAGAAAATTCTGTTGACTTGTAAAGACGAAAGGTGCGAAGGTCGTGAAATTTAGTTAAAGAAATGACTGAGTGAGAGAATGCGTGAGCGCCTGACTTAATGATCCCAATAAAAAACTAGGGCAAGGTCCTTAATATAACCACAACGGGACTGTTGGAGAGAGTAATAGCACACGCTGGATCACACTCGCCATCACACAAGTCTTTCAGAAGCGTGTACTGATGGTAGATAGAATGGACACGGACGAAATAGCCAGCGAAGGAGAGTACAGCGACCACACGGTAGATGACAGAGACTGGGAACTAGACTACGCCAAGGGTAAGGAGTGAAGACATTCAAAAGCAACGGGCATGCTGACCATGCTAGGCATTCGTTATATGGAGGGCCTAGGCTTGGTTGATATAGGAAACCTGGCTTCGTGGTCTGTATCCTCCCACAAATCAGGTCTAGGAGTTGAGGCATTGTGCGAAGACGATCCTCTAAAGTTCTGGCAGAGTGACGGACCTCAACCTCATTATATTGATATTCACTTTTCCAAGAGGGTTTCGATTGAAAGACTAAGCATATACATGGACTATGCTATGGATGAGTCGTATACACCGTCCAAGGTTCAGGTTCTGTCAGGAACGGGATACCATTCACTACAAGAGGTCGTAGTGGTTGACCTAAACGAGCCTCAAGGATGGATTTGTATTATCATGGATTCTCTGAGAGATGAGTAAGTATATCTTTTCACTGTGAGCCATTGCTAATTGGTAGCGGCGTTCTGAAATCATTTCTGCTCCGTATAGGAATACTGAGCAATCACCAGAACGGCAAGGATACTCACGTTCGAGCTATCAAGATATACTCGCCGGTGAAGTAAGTTAGGGCATATGTAGAGAGCACATCCAATGCTAACTTGATATATAGGGATTCTGTCACTTTTGAGGATCAAACCATTGGGTTCACCACCATCAAGATGCTTTCTGAGACGGTCATAAGATAAGATTTGTCGTTTCTTTGCTCTGGCCGCGCGCGCTACTTATAGTCAAGTAGCTACAGCTGAATCTGCTTTGATCTCTGGTCAATGTCGTTTGCTTGGCCTAGGCTTTCAGTGTTTGCAGTTGCTGTAGCAACCCTAATCCCGACTGGCGAAAACATAAAATACATATGGTAGGCATGGAAAAATTGTAAATACGCAAATAAATAGGAGGAGTCTTGTTTTTTCTTCTTTTTTCTTCACGTCAAACCTCCTAGTTTTACATTTCTGGAGAGCTTTATTTCGAGGCGTTCCATTTAAAATACCTTTGTTGACATTAATAACTGCTGTTAATCATGGATCAAAACAGCCTAGTAACACTGTTCAAGCAGTCCCTCGATCACAGCCAGGCTAAAGCTGGTGCGTAAATGAATCAATTGTTGGATGCCAGAATACTAACTCTGTTCAGCTGAAAAATCGTTGCGTGAAGCTGAAGGTCAATCTCAGTTTGCCATCAATGTACTGAATATTGTGGCTAACGAAGGCCTGGAAATGCCCACAAGATTGGCCGGTGCTTTGTTTTTCAAAAATTTTATCAAACGACGATGGATGGTGAGTGATCTTGGAAGTTATTTGCACGGCTAACATGTCTAGGATGAAGAGGGCAACCATAAGCTTCCAGAGTCTGACGTATCTGCTGTCAAGTCTCATATCGTTGGATTCATGATTCAGCTTCCTACAAATCTACAATCCCAGATCGGTGAAGCCATCAGTGTAATTGCTGACAGCGATTTTCCCGAGCGGTGGTCCGATCTGATCCCTGTATGTATCTTAGCGTTCTATGCAATGCCAGTACTGACCGATTTTAGGATCTTGTTTCGCGTCTGTCAGAGACCAACATTCCCACGAACAACGGTGTGTTGACAGTCGCACACTCTATTTTTTCCAGATGGCGCCCTCTGTTTCAATCAGATGCTCTTTTCTCAGAGATCAAGTTGGTTCTCGATCAGTTTTGTCAGCCTTTTTTGTCCCTTATGATAGCAACTGACAAGCTGATTGACCAAAATGCGAACAACAAGCCTGCCTTGAAGGAACTTTTCCAGTCAATGAATCTCATAATGAGCATCTACTACGACCTAAACTGTCAGGATATTCCAGAGTTTTTTGAAGACAACATGAATACAGGCTTTGAAATTATACACAAGTATCTCATCTACAACAACCCCATCTTGGGCAGTGATGACGATGAGGAAAGTGGACCACAAGAGCTTCTCAAGGCCAGTATTTGCGAATTGCTTCAGCTTTACACCCAACGATATGAGGACGTTTTTGGTCCTCTGCTTTCAAAGTTTGTTGAAAGCACTTGGAACTTACTTACAAGTACAGGCAGCGAACCCAAGTACGATATCCTCATCAGCAAGGCATTGGTGTTCTTGACTGCCGTTGCAAAAGTTCCACAACACGCTGGAATGTTTTCTTCCGAGGAGGTGTTGCAGCAGATTATCAAAAGCATTCTTCTACCTAACATTACTCTACAGCAGTCTGACGAGGAAATGTTTGAAGATGACCCAATTGAATATACTCGGCGCGACTTAGAGGGATCTGACAGTGACACTCGCCGACGCGCATGTATTGACTTTTTGAGAGAACTTACGGATAAGAACGAGTCTAAGGTCACGCAAGTTGTCATGGTCTATGTCAACCAGTTTCTTAATAATTACAACGACAACAAATCTGGAGATGCCTGGCGCCAAAAGGACACTGCAATCTACTTATTTTCTTCCATTGCAGCCAAGGGTAATGTTACTAACGCCGGCGTTTCGTCAACCAATCTTTTGGTCGACGTGGTGTCTTTCTTTGCTCAGCATGTTGCTCCTGATTTAATTACTGATGGTGTGCACCCTATTTTAAAGGTGGATGCTATCAAGTACATCCACACGTTTAGAAACCAACTCACAAAAGAACAGCTAGTCACTGCATTTCCTCTACTTTCCTCGCACTTGCTTTCGTCGGATTATGTTGTCTACACATATGCTGCCATAACCATCGAAAAAATTCTTTCCCTTCGTCAAGCCAATGGGCCTGTCATGATGTTTGAAAAGAACGATATTGCTCCTGTTGCACAAGGCTTGCTTGGAAATCTGTTCACTATAATCATGAAAGGCACGACCCCAGAGAAGATTGCAGAGAACGAGTTTCTCATGAGATGTGTCATGCGAATCCTTATCACAGCACAGGATGGTACCAGCTCGTACGCCAATGATCTTCTGAAGCCGCTCCTGGCTATTGTCGGCGAAATCAGCAAGAATCCTTCTAACCCAAAATTTTCGCATTACACATTTGAAGCTATTGGATGCATTGTCAAATATTCGGTAAGCACCATAGGTCCTCAAGTCTTGGAGAACGAATTGTTCCCACCTTTCATGGAAATACTTGGGACAGACGTGTCTGAGTTTGTTCCCTACGTGTTCCAGATTCTTGCACAAGTTCTTGCTGCTACCCCTATGGCGCAGGGACTAAGTCAAAACTACATTCAGCTGATTCGGCCCCTCATGTCTCCCGCTGTTTGGGAACTTCGTGGAAACGTTCCGGGGCTTGTTTCGCTTTTGCAAGGAATTGTAATGCATGGTGGAAATATAATCATCGAAAGCAGTAACTTAGTGCCTTTGCTGGGTGTTTTCCAAAAGCTCATTGCATCGAGAGTGAATGACGGATACGGACTCAACCTTCTCGATTACATTCTTTACAGTATCCCCACACCCGGTATGAAGGAGTACTTAAACCAGATTGCCGTATTGCTCATGCAGAGACTACAAAACTCATGCACTGACAAGTATGTGTCGCGTCTAGCTTCTACCATATATTTTTTGTCTGCAGCAGAAAGGGAAGGCCTTGGATCTGTTTACGCGACGGATCTCTTTGACGGAACCCAAAACGGCGTCTTCGGCCAAATTTTCACAAAATTCCTGCTTCCTGCTACGCCAAAGATCCAAAACCTACGAGACCGTAAGATTGCCACAGTTGGCCTTACCAAGCTATTGACCCAAAACCCCAAGTTTGTGTATGGCGATTATAATGGCAAGTGGGCCGAGTCTTTGGAAGTTTTGCTAGAACTTCTTGAGACGGATTTGGCGGCGCCCATGAACTCTGACTCCAATGGCGTGGTGGCCATGGAAAGGGAGCTGGAAGAGGTTTCGTTTGGATCATCATTTTCTAAACTAGCAACAACGTCGATTGCGCCCATAAACCCTGCGCCATCGGTAACAGATCCAAGAGCATACTTCATCTCAGAAATGAAGAGGTTGAATACAGAAGTTAATGGCCAGTTGTCGGGGCTGGTTAAGGGATTGACGCCTGCAAAGCAGCAGGTCTTGGCTAGCATGGGCCTAGAATTTGCTTGAAGATAGAGTGGATTAAGACACCATACTATATATCACTGTTAATAATATTCATCATTCAAGAAATCTTATACTAAAAGACTAAAATAAAACCATGCTTGATTGGAAACTCTCCGGTATACATACTGTCTAATACAAATAAATAAACGGCTTCTTTGCTTCCACCTCTTGAGCATCAATAATGGATTTCAAAAACGGCACAGTATCAGCCAGGTCCCACACGTTTTGGACCTTTGAATCCAAAAATGTCGAGTCTGCGACAATTGCCGCAATCTGGGTCGGCTTGAACATTTCGTTTTGAAAGAGCTTCTGTATGCGGCCGGCTGTAGAAACAGCGACTCGGCTGTATCCCGTAGCAAGCGCTTGCTGATCGTAGTCTAGTTTATTTTTTTTGATGAGTTTGAGAGAACCGCCTGGAATTGATTTGAGAGAACTTGGAAAATGAGAAGATTGTTAGCAATTGTACAAAGCAAAAGAAAGAAGCACTGGTTGAGATATGCTTACCGAGTAACATCACAAACTCTCAGAGCAGATTGACACAAGACAAGAATGTACTTGATGTACTTTGGATTCGACTGCTTGGACTTTTTCGAATTTTTCTTGTGCGAATGCTGTTTGTCGTCTTTTTCAGCTTTGGGAAGAAGATCTTTCAAGACTGGGTTTCTAACATTAGCTAGGCAAAACAAAGCCTACTAGACATAGAAAGGTCTACTTACAGAATTCAATAAACTTTCCGAAATTTTCGTCGTCTCTTTTCAACACGAAATCAGACGTGTCTTTGATCCTCGTTTCGGGAATCAGCATTTCATTCAGCTCTATTGATGACAGATCTTTGTTCTTGAACCGCACCTTGGAAGCCATGTAATCAGCAATCATGCTCGGCTCCAGTTTAGCCAGGCCTGTCTTTTGGTCTGCCAGAGATTCACTTTTCTCTTTCTTTTTTAGCACAAGCTTGTTGCTTTTCCTCTTCTTCGCTGGTTGTTGATCTCCTTCTTCCTCTTTGCCCGTAGCTGCCGCCGTCTTGCGCTTTTTGGCACTCTTTTTCAGCGTCACTTCCTGTTCCACATTTTCGGCCTCGTCGCCAGAGCCGATCTCTTCGGCCGCATCAGCGAGCTCGTCAAACGAGTAGTCAAGCCCGTCATCCAGATCATCTCCAGCTGTCTTTATCTTTTGCGTTGCACTGGAGTTAGCCTCCCCTGTGCTCTCAAAAGTGGTACTAGGCATCTTGCAGTGTATGTCAAAAAAAAAAAGGTACTCTTAGTCACTTGTTTGAATGGCCTGCTGGTCGCTGAGATTTCTGAGATTCTTGGTTAACATAAATTGGAAAAAAATTTGAGTCGATGTGCGGCTGTATTGAGGTTAGGTTTGTCTTCTACAACGCTTTAACGCCTTTTAAAACGTCAACAAAGCGTTACCATTTACGCCAGGAATTACGAGGTCGAGAAGTAGCAATGCCGATGGTGGACAGGTAAACGGGTGGACAAGCTGCGAGCGGCAATGCATATCATTAGTCGACAGAACCGACTTATTTGGTTTCTCAAGTAGTTATATTATAGTCATTGTCAGGAAGGGCCTGGTGGGTCAATGACACTTGCTGAGTATATGGACGTTGACGTCTAGTCGGCCCTATCAAATTGGTCTCCTTGGCTTGGATACTATCGCTCGTCTGCTCCTAATCTTAAGACACGTAGACACCTAGTAAAGAGTTTTGGACTCTGCTGCAACAAAATGAAGCAGAAGCAACCACCAGCTACTTGTATCAACAACAAGTTAACGAAACCAGAAAGTATCTTCAATTGGCTTGATTATTACGGTCTGCGCATACTGCACTGTGAAACACCCTACAAGTGCATTCTACCTCTACCTCTCCCTCTCCCTCTCTCTATCTCTTTCTCTCAGAGCCTTTGTTTGCGTGTTCAACCGACCTGATGACTTTTGTATCCTTTGGCCTTCTCCAGTAAGCTGCAGACCTCAGAAGCTGACTTGTACGAGCAACCACTGACCCCAATGCTTCCTAGGCGAGTACATTTAGTATTTCCAGTCGATTTCCATCTAAATTATTCCGCGTATTTATATTGAATGAAAGATTAAAATAAAACTTATTTAAGAATTTATTTCAAAAGAATTATTTAAAGACAACAGCAAATTTCGTTCTTTCTCCTTTCCACTTTGAACCCCAGTTTGCACCAAACAACAACACGCAAAAATTCTTTGCAGTTTACATTCAAGGCCTCCTGGACTTCTATATAGAATATCGTGTATATGATATCCCTATAGCTGCTCCTGTGCTCTTCTTCTTTTTCTTTTTTTTTATTCCTTTTTTTTCAACTTCTTACCATTTTTTGCTTCGCTTCTTGCTAGGTTCCTCCCCTGCTCCAGGATCTTTTCTAGGACAATTCCAAGACACACTGTGCTCTGTCGCCTTATCCTTGTTCAACAACCCTTCCCTTTGGATTGCTAGTACTACAGACACTCATCATGGACTCCAATGAACCCTCTTATACAGCTCCCCAGCAACCGGCTCAGCGTTCCTCGCCTTCGCTAAATCAGAACCCAATCTCCCCTTCTCAGCACCAGGACAACCCAACCGTCGCCGCGGCCAATGCTTCTCATGGAGGCCGCGAAATAAACAAGCGCGTTCTGTATGTAGGCGGCGTTGACCAAAATGTGACCGAAGATATGCTCAGCGAGCTGTTTAAAGTTACGGGCAGTGTTACTTCGATCAAGATTTTTCCTGATAAGAACAGGCGAGGATTCAACTACGCCTTTATCGAGTATGAAGACAACGCTGGCGCTGATCTAGCGTTTCATACCCTGAACGGCCGTTCTCTGAATCAATCTGTGAGTATGATGTCCTATCGAGCCCATCATCTTTCTACTGTCTAAATGTGAATAAATTCTAACGTCAACAGGAAATCAAAATCAACTGGGCTTACCAGACCCAACAGGCTACAAAAGATCCCGAATATTTCAACATTTTTGTTGGAGATCTTTCCTCCGAAGTGAATGATGAGCTTCTTGCCAAAGCGTTTCAGAACTATGGATCTATGGTTGAAGCCCGGGTCATGTGGGACATGACCACTGGCCGTTCACGTGGATATGGTTTTGTTTCCTTCCGAGAGCGAGCTGACGCTGAACACGCACTTTCGACGATGGACGGCGAATGGCTAGGTAGCCGTACAATTCGCTGCAACTGGGCCAGTCAGAAACAGGGAGGCTTCATGAATCAAAACGGCCATCCTCAGTCTCATTTGGTTAATCCCATGGGCTCCCTTGGTGTTGTAAATGCCAACGGATACGAAGCAGTCTTGCACCAGACCCCCAACTGGCAGACAACCGTTTATATAGGCAACTTGGCACCCTTCACTTCCCCCAACGACTTGGTCACGATGCTACAGAACTTTGGGTACATTGTTGATTTTAAGTACCAGCAAGAACGGGGCTTCGCCTTTGTCAAGTACGACTCTCATGAGCGGGCAGCTATGGCTATTACTCATTTGTCGGGCATGCAAATCAACGGGCGGGTCTTGAGAATTGGCTGGGGAAAAGACCGGCCCAACACCAACCATATGAATGGGGGAGTCCAGAGCCCATACCAATATCCTCGAGGTGGTAATTTTAATCAATGAGTGCTGAGTGCTGAATGCTGAGCAGTTTGAGTGAAAGACCTTAAAGTACATGTTATAAACAATGGTTTGCGTTAAGAATTATATTGAAATGCTAGTAGATTTAAACGTGAATAGTAAACGTCTATTAGTCGGACACTTCCATGGCTTCTTTGCTAGCGTCGTCACTCTGGCTGTCGTTCAGCAGGTCAAACAGATTGTTCGTCTTGGCCTTTCCTCCTAATTTTTTCAAGGGAGCAATGTGCTTTTTATTGTACTCTTCCCAGGGCTTCTTCCTCTCCGTTGTATTCTTCAGCTTTGACAAGCTATTCTCCACTTTCTTGCCCAGCATTTCTTTCAAGTTCTCTGCACGCTCTACAGCCTCAGCTTGTCTCCGCCGCTTCTTCCACGACACTTGTTGAGCGCGCTTCTCCTTTTTGCTGATCTTGTTTGAGGTTCGATGCGATCTTAGCACATTCAAAGTGTTAACTGAAGCGTTCTCAGCAAGAGTGGCCTCGTTGTCGCCTTCACCTCCGAGCTCGCCACGTACAGCAAGCTCGGCTATAGCCTCTTGAACCCTGGTCTTTCCATCTACTTTAGGCTCTTCAGGGATCACAATTACTTTGGAATCCTCCAAGACTGGCGGCGATGGAGCACGTCTTGCTGCTCTTGTTCGGGACGAGGGTTGCTCTGATAAATGTGAGGAAAGTTGGTTAGCAGTCTGCCACCGTAGCTAGCACTCGTGGACTAGACACTCACTCTTTTTGGCCATTGTATATGTAGTTTCTAGGTTCAGTCGTGACGATAGTCAAGGATATAGATTCTGGTTATTTTGAAATTTCATATAAAAACATAAAATTTTTGCTTCTGCTTGGATGATGTAATGTTTAGCATGGTGCTTATATAATTTTTTTTACTACTGTCGACGATTCAGATCACGAACAACGACACCGAGATGGACATCTAAAAGACTGCTCTTGCGCTGTTACGCCGACGAGTCCGCTACTTTTTTACGGGCTAAGCCTATTTATTAAGGCGAAAATTTGCATTATTAAAGAAAGGAACATTTCCACTCAATTCTATGCAGATACGCTTGCATGGTTTGGTATCATCTTGCAATTTCGAAATACTGGCCACCACCGCCACTGCCCGTATCAACGTTCTTGTGAATCCCTATACATAACGGCCAACTCTTTCTGCTGCACCCAAAGCAATGGCATCGGTGCTAGAACGCTCTACAGGTTCTCAGAGGCGTGTTTCGAGTACTTGTTCCCCATGTCGCTTTAAGAACTCTGCGTTTGTCACTGATTACACAGCACCTACTCCACCTCCATGCTTAGAAAAACTTTTTCCACGTTCTTTCTCTACCTTGACGAGACCACACCTACGAACACAGACACTGGCTAACGCTGCTGAGCAATTAAGTCATCTACAGTCCTCTAAGAGCTCCAAACCATTTTTTGTATCTCTGATACCGACAACAAGGCACTTGCTAAGCATTTTGCATCAACTCCTGCTGGTATATTTATGCGTAATACCAGTTTTAATCACTGCTCAGCAATCATCAGTAGCAGTGACCGCACAAGCACCCCATATTAACACCGGCAGAAAGGCTTGGGCACACGATGGCCAAGTAGCTGGGCAAGGCAAAAAGTCTCATAATCCCGTCGCCAGTGCTAGCCTTTCCAGTGGCTACTCGCATCAAAACCAACAGCATACAGGCCTAGGTCTACTTATCTCAGCTCCTGTCTCAGTATCTCTTCTAGTCTGCCTTGCTTCAGTTTTAGTCTTGTTTGCATACCGAAAGTCTCCAGTTCAGCTAAGCAAGCCATCTACGTCTACAAAATCTCAGCAGGTCTTTGGCAGCACTCTATTGTTCAAAGTGGCGTCTACCGCGAGTTATTTTATGTCCCTCGTCTCTGATACCGTGGCTGGCACTCTTGAAGTTGCGAGCGGAACCGCGCGTGAGGCATACGACAGTGCCACCTCAACTATAGGCGGCCTAGGAACTATGATTGCGTCTCGCGCTGGACTAGGGCCGGCGCTGCTTCCGGGAGAAGAGCTCATTGACCTCAACTCAGAACTTGTAGAGAAGGATATTAATCCCGAAGCCCTGCAACGACAGTTGAAAATGGCTAAATTGGGTGGAATCCACAATGAGGGAAACACATGCTTTATGAATTCGGTGATTCAGTCCCTGGCCTCTTTGGACTCGTTGGACGGTTTTTTGAATGATCTCTACAATTCTGATAGCGTTCCCAAAGCTGGACCGTCAATCCAGCTTCGCCAGCTAATCCGTGAAGTCAACACGTTATCACTATCTAAACACACGTCCTCCACAAATGATTTAGTACGATCCATGGGCAAGCAGTCGTCACGCTGGATGTCTTACGATCAAGAAGATGCGCAAGAGTTTTTTCAACAGGTTTTGTCGTTTTTGGAGAAAGACGTCAAAAGCTTGTTGAGTGACAAGGCGGATAAGAATAAGCCGCGTATTCTGTCTCCTTTCGACGGAGAGACTGCTATCCGTGTTGGGTGTCTAAAGTGTGGCGAGATGGAAGGAATTCGCCAAGAGGTCATGTCTAGCGTAGGCCTTAGTCTGAGCGGCACCAGTTCCCAGTATGTAGATCTGCTCGATCTTCTAGACGAATACTCGCATCTTGAGACTATTCCAGGTGTGGAGTGCTACAGGTGCAGCCTGGTCGAGCTGGAACAAATAATCAAAAACCTCGCAAATCCCGAGCCCAAAAACGGCTCGACTCCCCAACCGTTACCAGAAGCTTTGCGCAAAACGATTGAGGCGCGTCTTTTAGAAATCCGGGAAGCTTTGAAAGTGCCAGTCATCAACGAAAAACAATACCAGGCTCTTAAGCCACAAAATGTTAAGGAACTTTCTGACAAGTCCAAACAAGTCATGTTTGCTCGACCTACAGCTCGCGTGCTTTCCATTCACATTAATCGGTCAGTCTTTGATCCTTCTACAGGGTACATTCAGAAAAACATGTCGCCAGTTAGCTTTTCGAATAGGCTGGATTTGGCGCCATATGTAGTGCAGGATGTTAAGGATGTGAGAAACCTCGATCCCAGAACAGAGATGGTTGCTGCTGGTGTTCGACTTCAGGAAAATAGTGGCGATGTCAATACCGAGGAAGAACAAATTGAAGAGGTGTTTGAGGAACACACGAACTCTTTGGAAGATTCACCCGAGGCGCAATCGCCATCCACGCGAGATACCAGTGTTGAGTCATCGCCTGTTGCGTTACATACGCTGAAGCCTAATCTCAACTACCAGGATGTGTCAAGATCTAGTGATTCCCCATTATCTGCCGAGTCCGATCAGACGCTCGTCAACGATGATGACGATGAAGCAGGATACGATCGTGATACACACAGCAGTAGTAGTGTCAACGGTGATTTACCACTATTCTTTGCAAATGTTGATATTCCAGGGCCAGCACCACAAGCCCAATTTCAGTACGCAAATACAACGCAGCCAACCTCAATCACTCCCGCGGAAGACTCCCTCATTTACATCCTCAAAGCCGTCATTGTTCACTATGGGTCCCACAACTTTGGACACTACATAAGCTACCGACAGAGCCGCCATGGAATATGGTGGCGCACAAGTGACCAAACGGTCACGCAGGTTGATGAGCAGCAGGTCCTGAATGCACAGGGCGTGTTTATGTTATTCTATGAGAAAGAGGGGGAAGCAGGGATGAGGATGGAGCGTGCGAGGTTGCGAAAGCGGCAGCAGCAGTTAGAGGTTGAGGAGAAGGATGTGCCAGTGGTAGGTGATGACCAGCAAGACCATCAGGAAGGAGATGATCGAGTTAGCTTGGTTGATCGTGATCAATTGCACTCAGGAGATACAGCCGACTATGGCGCAAACGAAACTACTGCTGATACAACGATATCGATGTCTTCTGACCAGCATATGCCGATAAGCTCCTCGTCGGAACTGCATGATGCAAATGCAATTGGAAATGAAAACAAAAATGGACATAGATTGAGTTTCCAACCCGAGAAAACTTCATTGCTACTACACGAATCTCGAGGACCTGAATCTGCGGAATCTGTGGAGCGTTTACAGGCTGTGAAACCCGTTGAGTTTGTTGAGTCCGCGGCTTCAGAACCCGAAATCGAGACCGGCACCAACGCAAACGATGCCAAATCCAAAAGCAACAGCAATGGCGGTGGTGGAAATCACAAGAAAGGAACACATGGTAAAAAGAATACAAAGAAAGCAAAAAGTAGCAAGAGAAAGTAATGAAATTCATTAATTTACCAATTTATCTTTCATAGAATTCATCGACTTATTTCTTCAACCAACCCAGACAACCCAGACAATCCATCTGATTCAGACAATTAGAAGATATTAACAGACTGTTTAGAACACTCAAAGACTCCAGACGATTTGAGTAGTTTGAATGCACAGTTTCCAATCTCGATGTCTATCTTTATTACGTTCAGATCTACTCAATGCCGTCTGTCGCGAGATGTAATATGTATAACAACCTGACTATGAGAACTTGTAAATGAGTTGAAAAATTTATTTGTTATTTAAACGTTCCAGACATTCTCAGTTTGCAGCACAAGATCATTACTAGTAGAAAAAATTGCAATTGTATTATTTAGTCAAGCTCTGGTATACAAGAGTATAACACCATGGCCACGAATAAAAACAAATGGAAAAATCAATAAGAGAGGCAGAGCGACAGGAAATTAAAGATATACCTATGGTAATAATTATAAAAAGAGAAACAAAAGAGACAGTGTGAGTAAAAGAAAACAGCAGCAGTTGTGTGTGTGTGTGTGTGTATGCGTGTAAGGGCATGTCTGAGAAAGAAGAAAGACATCAGAATGAAGGGTCAAAAAGAAGAGAAAGATACATCAAATGTCCTTTCAAAAAAACCCACAGGCCTTTACTCTTCCGTTTTTTATCTGCTTCCGAAAACTGCTGCGAGAACAATGGCAATAATAACGAGAATAACAACAATGATACCGAAGCACCACCACTTCTTTCTTCGGGCGGCCCGGGCGCTGACAACAGCCTTGTCGGTCTGGGCAAGACCCGACTCAAGATTCTGCTGGGCCTCTTCCGCCTTGGTCTCAATTTGCGCAACAGCGGGTTCCTGTTCAGCGACCATAAGTTCCATGTCGTGGAACAGCTCGGCCAGTTCGTTCATAGTCTTGGCAATCTGCTGAATGTCACGGTGTCGGGACTGCACCTCGTTGAGGGCTGATTCGGCTTGACCTCTGCGGTTGGAGTTCATCAAAGCTTGAGAAAAGATTTGGGTACCATTGTCATCAGCAATGGCGTCTTGCACTTCTTCATCAGTAGCCTCAGGACGGACTATTGATAGTTAGTACAGCTTTGAAATAATCACTAGAGAACTGACCAATTCGGTACTGTCGCTCGGCGCGCTCCTTGTACTTTTGTCTGAAGTTCGACTCGATGGCTTGATATCTACGAATGGACTTCTTGAACTGCTCTTTGACGTTCTCAGCCTGGACCTTCTTCGTGCTGTCACGCTGGGAACGAGACTCAAGAGACTTGATGCGATCACGCAGATTGGTAGCGAGGGCCGAGGTTTCTTCGGTCAAGCTCGTAATCTGGCTATGTGTCCATCCTTCAGAGTCCTCGCTAATTTCAGTGAGGGATCGCTTGTGAAGAGATTCGATACGCTCGACGTTATCATCGTACTGGACAAGGTTTTTCTTGATATCGTCAACTTCAGCAAAGAAGGAAATCATGTCATCCTGTCCAGTTCCGGCATTTCCGTAGGGGTTGCCGCTGTTGTTGATGTTGTTCAGTTCATAGTTTTGGTCAGGCTGACTAGGATGTTGTTAGCACAGATGTAAATAGGAGGCGCAGTGGGAAACATGGATAGCATGAATAGAATGGACAGCATGGATTATATTATCGGCAGATGCATAGCGTGTCACTCAGGCTCAGAGGCTGGCTTTAATGGTGATTCCGATGAAAGAATTGCAAAAACTTACTTGTAGCCACCGTTGTACTAAAACAAAGAGGGGAGTTAGTAAGTATAGCGTAACAGGAGGTAGCGGGCAGCCCTAGGAGACACAAAATCTTTAGCCTGGGAAATGGAGCCCAGGGAATAGAAGTATAGTATCATATAAGCACAAAGCAGCACATACGTTGGACTGGTTGTTGTAACTCATATTGAAGTGAAGTCAAACTTGGCCAAGGAACGTGTAAGGAGAGGTTCCAATGAGGGTGGTAGTAGACGAAGACGGAATACAGCGAAGAAAATTTAGAAAATTTAGAAAATCCAGAAAATACAAAAAATTCAAAAAAAAATAAATAAATAAATAAAAATAAAGGAGAAAGCAAAAAATCAAAATTTCATGTGGCCAGGTCTCGTCTGCACTCCGGGCATCAGGGCTGGGGTGATTGGTAATCTTTTACCCTAGTCTGTCAGCATTTTGTAATCATTAGCTTTAAAGTTATTAAGTATTACTATTGCATTACGAGCCATTGCATATTTTTTAATTCATCCAGTACTAATTACGTCACCCTCAATATTGGGACTTTAGTGCGGCTGCATCTCTTTTAGGACTCCTCATCAAACTCACAAAACCCCCGAACGGCAGCTCAGCCATCCATAAAACTCCATATTGTTTGTATAACCCTTCTGTATAGCTGCGATATTGCATCGATAGCAGTTTGGCTTTTTCACGTGGTTCAGCCAAATTCATTCCTCAGAAAATAGGTAGGAAACGTTAGAAACAATGTAAGCGCTGCTTCCAGCGCTGCTCCTGGGGTCCTGAGGTACTAATTGGACTATTTAGTACGACTAGTTGTCTGCTAACTAGCAGTCCATGTACAGCATGCCCACTTGCATCATACGCCTCATGATTGGCTCAATATCTCATGAAATTTTAACAAGAAATTTTCGTAAAAAATCGAGGTAATTATGTCTTGAAAAACCCACATGGCCTCGTCGACTTTGGGGTCCGGCCACTACTGATTATTCAGACTGCCGCAAGGTTAGTTGTATTTGTCGTGTGTACTTCGTAAATAATAGATTATAATCAGTGCATGGTCACCCTATTAATTTTGTCTACGTCTTGGGAATTAGGTCTCAAGGTGGGTTATAGTTCATCGCCATCGACAACGACAACGATCCTCATAGTATCATGTCGGATCCCGCCAGAATGGTTTCACTTCATTTCACTAGGCCCTACTAAAAAAGCGTTGAAGGTCACAGAGCTGGCTCAAGCTTTGTCACTCGTTTGATGGTCTAAGAGTTACACATAGCGGTATCGCATAACTTCCCTTTAGGCCATGCACGGGGCTCCAACATACACAAATAGCATTTGTACTGCCTAGCGCTGCTTAAAGGGTTTCCCTCTCATGTGTGCACGATAATCAGGAAAACCTATAGCTATAACATGGTAGCCAATATTATTTAGAAAAGAATACCGAATATACTCAAGTACTCTTTGGATCAATAAGATATATATTAGCCAATATCCTCCTCTCCTGGAAGGCTCGGTAGTCACCTAATTCCACACTGTACCTCCCTCTGCCTTTTGATCTCAATTCCAATACCTTTGAGTTTCTACAAGGCTCCCCTGATACCCCCTCGAGACCTTCTGAATCCTTCCTTTCGAGTTACAAACTGTCTTTCGACACATGAAAATCATCTGCTGTTAACGTCTGTTTCAACTGCGTTTTTAAGCCCCACGAATATCCACTTTTGTCTCCATCTCTTGTCAAAGAAGCCACAGCATACTGTAAACTTCAAAATGCGCCCAGAAGTCGAGCAAGAACTCGCACACACTCTGCTCATAGAGCTGCTAGCAAACCAGTTCGCTTCTCCTGTCAGATGGTAAGTCGATCCGTGTTTTCACCCCACTCAGAAACGCAGGTTCCCGTTGAACTGTCAGATCAAATGTCAAACTAAATGTCATTATCAGTCTTTAATGCTAACAAAGTCATTTTGCGCAGGATCGAATGTCAAGATGTTTTCCTCAAAGACATGAACGCGGAACGCATCGTTGAAATCGGCCCTTCACCTACACTCTCCAACATGGTCTCACGAACACTGGCCGCCAAATATGAATCCTATGACGCTGCTCTTTCCTTGCAGCGCCAGGTTCTGTGTTACGCTAAAGACAGGAAAGAAATATACTACATCCCCGATGCTCCTACTGACCCCGAGCCAGTACCTGCCGCTGCTGTTAAATCAGTGCCAAACGGCCCAAAGGATGAATTGCCAAGTGCACCCAATGTCACTGCCCTGCCTAGCCCTGCTTCTGCAGCGGCTATCGACGATACACCTGCCACTGCTGCTCAGGTTCTGGCAGCATTAGTCGCCCAGAAACTTAAGACCTCGCTCGACTCAATATCCTCTCATAAATGCATCAAGGATTTGGTAGGCGGTAAGTCTACCCTTCAGAACGAGATCATTGGCGATCTGGCCAAAGAATTTGGTTCCACTCCTGAAAAGTCAGAAGAGATTCCTCTCACTGAGCTTGCCGAAACTTTTCAGCAGTCGTTCAGTGGCCAGCTCGGCAAACAATCGTCAACATTGATTGCACGTCTAATGGCGTCAAAAATGGCCGGTGGGTTCAACATCACAGCCGCACGCAAATACCTCGCCGATAGATGGGGACTAGGCCCAGGCCGTCAAGACTCAACGTTCCTCGTCGCCCTGACCCTTGAGCCCAAAACAAGACTTGACTCTGAATCCGACGCAAAATCCTTTCTTGACACCGTTGTCGGCATCTATGCATCCTCTGTTAATCTTTCGCTTTCAACCTCCACCGCCGCAGCTGCTGGACCAGGATATGGCGGCACAGTAATTGACTCTGCCGCGTTCGACGAGCTTAACAAGGATCACACCTACCTCATCCGACAGCAACTCGAGCTTTTCGCCAACCACCTCAAAGTTGACTTGCGCCAGGGGGACAAGGCCCTATTGGCCAAGGAACAAGTAGCAAAAGAATTGCAGGCCCAGCTTGATCTTTGGGCCTCTGAACATGGCGATTTTTACGCATGTGGAATCAAACCTATATTCTCACCTCTCAAAGCCCGTGTCTACGATTCATACTGGAACTGGGCTCGTCAAGATGCTCTGCGTATCTTTTGGGATATTATCTTTGGCCGTTTCTCAACAGTTGATCGTGACATTATTGGTCGATGCATTTCACTCATGAACCGCGCTGATCCAATGTTCATTGATTTCATTCAGTACCAGATTGACAGCATTTCTACACGCTCTGGCGCTAACTACAAATTGGCCGTAAATTTGGGTTTGCAGTTGCTTGAAAACTGCAAGCAGGCTATCGAGGCGGATCCAGTGTACAAAGATGTATCATACCCCATGGGCCCCAAAACTGTTGTGGACGAAAAGGGAAATCTGAAATATCAAGAGGTTGTTCGTCCTTCGGTACGCAAGTTTGAGCAGTATGTGACTGAGATGGCGGTGGGCGGGCCACTAACTAAGGACCCTAAACTCGGAAACCATGCTGAAGCTGAACTGGGACGCATCTATGCCGGTCTTGCCGCACGAAACAGCCATTTGCCAGAGAGTGCAAAGTCAGAACTCTTGGCCATGTACGAAAAAGCTATAGCTCTGTTGGATAAGCACAAGGGCCTACCACCATGTACAGACTCTGAAACTGGCAAAGCGTCTGCTTTGATCCCAAAAGATACCGTGCCTTTTTTGCATCTTAGATCAAAAAAAGGCGAAGAGTGGACATATGACCGTAAGCTGTCTGGCATTTACCTCGATTCGCTTGAACAGGCTGCGCGAGACGGGCAGACCTTTACCAACAAGAATGTGCTGATTACCGGAGCGGGAGTTGGCTCTATTGGAGCCGACATTCTTCAAGGCCTTCTTTCGGGGGGGGCCAAGGTCATCGTCACTACGTCTCGATACTCTCGCAAGGTCACAGAGTTTTATCAGTCTATGTACTCTCGTTTTGGTGCAGCGGGATCTACGCTTGTAGTGGTTCCGTTTAATCAGGCTTCTAAAAACGACGTACAGGTCTTGATTGACTACATTTACGATCCAAAGGGCTTAAACTGGGACCTTGACTTTGTGATTCCGTTTGCCGCCATTCCTGAAGGCGGCATAGAAATAGATGGCATCGATTCTAAGTCAGAGCTTGCTCATCGACTCATGCTGACCAACGTCATACGTCTCATCGGCGCCGTCAAAGTCAAAAAAGCCAGCAATGGCATCCTCACGCGGCCGGCGCAAGTCATTTTACCTCTCTCTCCCAACCATGGCACTTTCGGCTCCGATGGGCTTTACTCTGAGTCCAAGCTCTCTCTAGAGACCCTTTTCAACCGCTGGTACTCAGAATCATGGGCGCCCTTCCTGTCTATATGTGGCGCCGTAATTGGGTGGACCCGTGGCACTGGGCTCATGAGTCAAAACAATGCGATCGCCGAAGGAGTTGAAAAACTCGGAATTCGCACTTTTTCGCAAAAGGAAATGGCATTTAATATTCTGGGTCTGCTTAATCACAAAATTGTAAAGCTTTGTCAAGAATCACCTGTCTTTGCTGACTTGAATGGAGGGTTCCAGTTTGTTTCTAACTTAAAAGAGGTTACGACGCGTTTACGCGCAGAGCTAGCTGAAAAGACTGAAATCAGACGTGCAGTATCTCTCGAGACTGCCTTGGAGCATAAGGTAGTTCACGGCCCTGACGCTGACAGGCCATTTATAAAGGCCGTGGTAGAACCTCGCGCAAACGAGACATATGAGTTTCCAACTTTGAAGCCATACTCGCAACTAAAAGATATTGCTCCGCATCTTGAAGGCATGTTAGACTTAGAAAGAGTAGCTGTCATCACTGGGTTTGCTGAGGTTGGGCCTTGGGGAAACGCGCGCACGCGATGGCAGATGGAAGCTCAAGGTACATTTTCCCTGGAGGGTGCCATTGAAATGGCATGGATTATGGGTCTCATCAAGCATTTCAATGGCTCCATCAAAGGCAAGCAGTACTCTGGCTGGATTGATGTCAAAAGCGGCGAACCTGTTGATGACAAGGATGTGAAATCCAAGTACGAAAGCTATATTCTCAAGCACGCTGGCATTCGCTTAATTGAGCCTGAGATTTTGGACGGTTATGATCCACACAAAAAGCAGTTCATGCAGGAGATCATCATTGAGCATGATCTCGAACCTTTTGAAGCGTCCAAGGAAACGGCTGAGCAGTTTGAACTAGAACAGGGCAGCAAAGTCGAATGCTTCCCTGTACCAGATTCTGATCAGTGTTCGGTTCGTTTCCTCAAAGGATCGCGAATTCTTGTTCCCAAAGCACTTAAGTTCAACCGGCTTGTGGCCAGTCAACTCCCGACAGGATGGGATGCTCGGCGGTACGGCATTAGCGAGGACATCATTTCTCAAGTTGACCCTGTAACATTATATGCTCTTGTGGCCACGGTCGAGGCGCTCATGTCATCAGGTATAACTGATCCATATGAGTTTTACAAGTATGTCCATCTTTCTGAAGTTGGCAACTGTTCAGGATCTGGAATGGGCGGTTTCAAAGCGCTCCGTGGCATGTTCAGAGAGCGTTATATCGACGAGCCGGTGCAGAGTGATGTCTTGCAAGAGACTTTCATCAACACCATGTCTGCTTGGGTCAATATGCTGCTTGTTTCTTCGTCAGGTCCCATAAAAACACCTGTCGGGGCCTGCGCCACGTCTATTGAGTCTGCTGATGTGGGTATTGAAACTATCATGTCTGGAAAAGCAAGAATCGTGTTTATTGGTGGCTATGACGATTTTCAGGAAGAATCGTCGTATGAGTTTGGTAGCATGAAGGCAACGTCCGATGCTGTCAGTGAGGAGGCACGCGGCCGAACTCCCGGCGAAATGTCGCGGCCAAACGCTACCTCTCGTGCAGGGTTCATGGAGTCGCAGGGCGCCGGAATTCAGGTGCTAATGAGCGCTCAGTTAGCAATCGAAATGGGCGTGCCTATTTATGGCATTGTCGCGCTTACAGCCACGGCCAGTGACAAAATAGGGCGATCAGTGCCTGCGCCTGGTCGGGGCATCTTGACGACTGCACGTGAGAACCATGCGAACTCGTTTCCTTACCGGTTGCTGGACATCAAGTACCGTCGCAAGCAGCTTGACTTGCGTAAGAGCCAGATCCGAGAGTGGACAAAGTCCGAGCTGGAGTATTTAGAGCACGAAGTCAAGGCATTTCAGGGCACAAGTGAGCATGTTGCAGCGTTTCACAAAGAACGCAGTGAACAGATTGCGTTTGAAGCTAGCCGGCAAGAGGCAGAGGCGCGCAATCACTGGGGTAATGAGTTTTGGAAGCGAGACCCTCGCATTGCGCCGATAAGAGGTGCGCTTGCGACGTACAATTTGACGATTGACGATTTAGGGGTGGCTTCTTTCCATGGCACTTCGACCATGGCCAACGACAAGAACGAGTCGGCTACTATCAACCAGATGCTCAACCACCTTGGAAGGTCCAAAGGAAACCCAGTGCTTGGAGTCTTCCAAAAGCACCTTACGGGGCATCCAAAGGGTGCGGCTGGTGCCTGGATGGTAAACGGGGTTCTTCAGATTCTCAACAGCGGGCTGGTGCCAGGAAATCGCAATGCAGACAACGTTGACGCTAACATGGAACAGTTTGACAAGATCATGTACCCGTCCGTAACCCTTCAGACCGACGGAATTAAGGCTGCGTCTATCACGTCTTTTGGGTTTGGACAGAAAGGTGCGCAGATGATTTGCATTCATTCAGACTATGTGCTTGCTGTGCTGTCTCGGAGCCAGTACGAAAGTTACGCGGAAAAGGTCGCTGCTCGTTACAAGAAGGCCTACCGGTACATGCATCGTGCAATTGCAGAGCAGTCTCTATTCGTCGCAAAGGATAAACCGCCTTACACAGAAGACCAGGAGTACGATATGTATCTCGATCCTTTAGCACGGGTAGCCTACAACAAGCAAACAGCCTCATTTTCATTTAAAAAGCAGAAGCGGCAGGAGCCTGAAGTGGCAAGAAGGCCGTCAACCAATACGGAGGATGTTTTGAAAGCCATGACGTCCAATGTGTCCAATGTAGGTGTTGACGTTGAACTCCTCGACGCTGTCAATATTGAAAACAAGACCTTCATAAACCGGAATTACACGGCTGCTGAGATCGCTTACTGTCAAGGCTCGGCCGACGCACAGGCATCGTTTACGGGCACATGGTCTGCCAAGGAAGCAGTGTTCAAGACGCTGAACAGCCCAGGAAAGGGGGGTGGAGCAGCCTTGAAGGACATTGAGATTTTGCGCAACGCCAATGGAGCGCCTTATGCTGTCATGCATGGAGACGCAGAAAAGGCTTTGATTGCAGAGGGAATCCGAAGCATCAAGCTCAGCATAAGCCATAGTGACTATCAAGCAGTAGCAGTTGCCATTGCGGAGAAGTAAGCTTGCCACAGACTAGCTTGAGCATTTTAGAACGAAATTTGCATAGTTTTAATCTTATGAAGAATATGACATGAATATGAATATGAGCATGAACATGAATAGATTATACACGCCTATCAAAACCAGCATTCTGCCCACTATCTGACATGAATTCGCGATAGGTCTCGCGATCATGCAAATGCTCAGCTCGCGTAGACTAGCCACACCTGGGTGGGCGGCCTGAAATGTGTGCCTTGAGTAATTATGGTTTGCAGGAAACTATAATCACAGCTCTTTTTTCAAACCTGCGTGCACGTGCACGCGTGGTCTGACGTACTAACGTTAGAGCATATGCCGTTCTTATTTTTACCAGACTCAGACTCAGAGCTACGTAAATAAAAACCGCAGTTCCAATAATACCGCGCACATTACCCTACGTGCTCTGGCACGTTTTTATAATGATATAATGCCTCAGTAATGTATCAGTGGCCAGCTTTGCAAGCATAGACTGCGTGATTCAAAGCTAGGTCACTTCTTATAGCGATAAAAGGACATTGCCACCCCTGAATAGGCTCCTTTTGTGGAATTTGCGTGTGAAATTACTATTTATACAAATATTTGCTCTATCGGTTATATATAGGCGTGTGGTCCCTTTCTTTTCTTCCTTCTTTTTGCTTCCTCCTGTTTCTTCATTTCTTCAATCCACAACCCACACACACTTAGCACTATGCCGTCCTCGCCATCATCCCCTAAGGACCACTCAGTCTCGCCTGAGCCATATGATACACCTGTATCAAGCTATGCGCACGAAGACGAAGACGACGACGCCTCACAAGGCATGCTAAATGAAGATGGCTCTCCAGCCGCAATTACCTCCACAACCGGATCTGGCTCCAACAAGCGGAAAGAAGTTATGACGCTCCCCCTTCCTCCCGGAGCGCTTCCTCCACGAAAACGTGCCAAAACTAAAGACGAAAAAGAGCAGCGACGAATTGAGCGCATCATGCGAAACCGCCAGGCTGCGCATGCTTCTCGTGAAAAGAAGCGGCGTCATGTTGAGGACCTAGAAAAGAAGTGCGTGTCGCTGTCAACAGAGAACGAACAACTTCAAAGCCAAGTGCAGCAGCTCAAGTCTAGTTACAGCGAAGTCAATGACAACTCGTCCTTCCTCCGCGCTAAAATCGATGAGCTTATTCGTATAGTCGAAGTTGCCAAAAAATCAGGCGACGTTTCTGTGCTCAACACTGCTAAGTTTTTGCAGGGTATCGACTCCCAGGTAACGACCACAATTGTACCTGTGTCGGCGCAAGAAACGTTTGCACCTTCTCTAGACCACGATTCTGATACCAACTCGGACGCGGGCTCAATGCCCAGTCTGTCATCATCGGCAGCTAACTCTCCTTCCTCTTCTTCACTGGATATTATGATTGAGGCAGAAGAACAAGACAATGTAGTGATTTCCGTTCCGAAGGAATCTAAGGAAGTTCCAATGTTTGGTTTGGTGGATTACCGTACGCATCATCCAGCAGAGGTGATGGGTAAACAATACGATCAGCAGCGTCGGCCACCGAACCCACAAAGGAACTTTCTCACTCTGTCGTCTTCAACAACCTAGCCACTATGGAGTCCCTAGACTTGGACTATTCCTTCCTTAACGAAAAGATGGTCAATGACTTTTCTTCTTCGATAGACTATGATTTAGACGCTTTTGAGCCTCTTATCTCGAGCGTTTATTCAGGCATTCTGTAAGAAGAGAGAACGCACTTTGCTTAAAAAAATGTCAGTAAGTACATTGAGCCTGGCCGACACATGGCGCGCCTCCTTGGCAGCGACTGGTCAGTGCCGGGTTATATTTTTGATTTCTTTGTGCTGTACTTGACTGCAAAGCGTGCAGGTATCTTTTTGCAGAATGGGGGAATGGGTGTTTTTTCTCTGTTTTTCTATTCAAAATTTCTGGTCAAGAGAAAGATGGGTTGTTAATTGTTATTTTACCAAGTGTTAATTATTTATTTAGAGTATAATTTTTTATTGCTCTATGCTATGTTATGAAATTGAATGGAATTTTTTTTGTATGGATAAGTGGTTGTGTATGTATCGACATTGTACAGCTCCATATTTGACTAGTAGTTCATGTTGAGGTAGGCTCTCTAGTCGCAATGATGGTTGAATATCATGTCAACTGCGAAAAAATTCGATAAGACCAAAATATACTGGATAAGAACAATTGTTTTTAATTTTTTTTTCTTTTCATTTTTTTTTTTGATATAGCTAATAAATGGGCATGTATATATATAACTGTAAACGTTCAAAATTAGACTAACGGAGCAGTTACAAGTTTTAAGCAGAATGTCCATTTCCATTTGCCTTTGCACTTCCATTTGTAGAATTTCCATCCGCAAGAGATTGAGACCGCTGAAGAGAATTCAGGCCGGACAGAATTGCCTGCCACGACGCCTTGGAAACATCTTCATTGATTCCAATACCCCATTGTTTCAGTACGTCCTTTGAACCAGGCTTGGTGTATGCCATCTCAATGTATGATACCGCTTTGACATTTGAGCCTGACCCAATCGAGTGCTCGTGGTAACTCTGCACGTTGAGGTTAAACTGTAGGCCAGTGTGGTTGTTGATGGCGTCCGTGAACGACGAAATTGGTCCGTTGCCTGTACCTACAATGCGATGCAGAGCGTTGCCCGCAGAAATAGTACCCTCGAACTGGCGGCGGTCTCCGCCAGTATTGGTGATGGCGTAGTCGTCGCCCACGAGGTGGTAGTAATGTGATGCATTGTTTTCTTGCACAAAATATTCAGTCTCAAAGAGCTCAACGAGTTCGTCGCTCTTGAGCTCACGACCCTTAACCTCAGCAGCTGCCTGCACCACCTTGGAAAAGGCTACCTGCAGGTTACGGGGCAGGTCAAGCTCAAGAGACCGCAGAATAATCCAAGCGGCACCGCCCTTACCTGACTGACTGTTGACCCGGATAACGGCCTCGTACGTACGTCCAATGTCCTTGGGGTCCAGAGGCAGGTATGGGATCTGCCAGCGCTCGCTCTGGCGTTCTTCCTCGGTGCTAGCCTCGCCTCCACGACGCGCAAATCCCTTCTTGATGGCATCCTGGTGTGATCCGGAGAATGCGCACACCACCAGGGATCCGCCGTAAGGTGCACGTGGATGCACGGGAATCTTGTTGCATCGCTCCACCACGTCAATGACCGACGTAATGTCGGAGTAGTCCACACCCGGGTTGATTCCCTGAGTGTACAGGTTGAGCGCAAGGGTGACAAGGTCGACATTACCCGTTCGCTCACCGTTGCCAAACATGCAACCTTCTACACGCTGGCCGCCAGCGAGCTGGCCGAGCTCTGCGGCGGCCACACCGCATCCACGATCGTTGTGTGGATGCAGGGAGACGCATACTTTTTCGCGCTCAGAAATTTTTGTGGAGAAGTATTCAATTTGATCTGCGTAAACGTTCGGGGTGGACATTTCGACCGTAGCTGGGAGGTTGAAAATGATTGGATTTTCTTCTGTTGGTTCCCATGCAGCCTTGACAGCCTCACAAATACGGAGGGCAAAGTCCAGGGGAGTGTCGGAGAAGGTTTCTGGCGAGAACTCATATTCCCAGTAGGTAGGTTTGCCTGAGGGGGCCAGGACCTGGTCCTTTGCGTCTTTTGTTAGGGAACGAATAAGTTTGGTGCACTTCACTGCGAGGGCAATGCCTTCATCCTCAGACATGCCAAAGACGACGTCTCTGAATAGTTCTGAGGTGGCGAGATACATGTGTATCGTAGCTTTGTGGGCTCCCTTGACAGAGTCCACCGTGCGTCTAATGAGCTCATCGCGGGCGGGGGTGAGGACTTGAATGGAGACATCGGCTGGTGCGGTCTCGACTGCATGCCTGGTAAAGTCAAAGTCCGTTTGCGAGGCGGACGGGAAGGAAACCTCGATTTCCTTGTATCCAATCTCGACAAGCTTAGCAAAGTACTCCTTCTTTTGCGAAATGCTCATGGGGTCGGGCAGAGATTGGTTTCCGTCTCTGAGGTCTGTGGAGAGCCATCTTGGGGGTTTTTCAAGGGTTTTTGAGGGCCAGGTGCGAGACTGGAGGTTGATGGGCTTGAACGCCTGGTATTTACTGGCAGGATTTTGCAGCATTCTGAAAATGTGGTATGGGCGAAGAAGGTGTTGGTAGTTGAGTGAAATTCAAAGTTGAAAAGTTGGAAACAATTTGGACTTGGCCTTGTGATCTTTTTAAATGCTCGGTGTTTTTCGTCCTTTTGACCTTTTTTTGTGTTTTTCTGATTTATTTGATTTTTTGATTTTGAGTCATTGAAATTTTTCATTTTTTTTTCACGTTTGGCAGTGCCCGCATGCTTGAATATTTGTGATTACTATGACGATATGAGATTACCAATCCATGCCTAAGCAGCTCCGTCTATAGCCGCTTGAGCGGTATCGCTGTTCTTAGGTGGTGCTACTACTATTCCTGCTGTTCAATAGTACAGGTCTTTATGTAGTACAGGCAGAGGCTGTTGTGCAATAGATCTGGGGTTGTGGCAGTGATCGTGAGCCACAGCTGCGAGCTCATTGTAAGCATTGAGGCACTGAACCAATCAGCAGTGCTGCAAATGTCACTGCAACTGCCAATTCATTCTATTGATGTTTACGTCACTATTTCGAAGGGCATATTGACGGTGATTCAGCATTGCACCAGTGCGGCAATCAGAGAATTTGCAGACACGGCCGGTTTGTGTCACCGCCCAACCCCACTGCTCAATGATGACATCTTTTTGTGCGCGCCGTTATTATTTGCACCGAGTAGTCTAGTCATTACTGGTATGGCTAACTGAAGTGGGAGTTTGACGGGATTTCCCGTTTGAGTTTGACCTGGCGTTGGTCGGCAAACCGCCGAGCGTTACCGGCTGTCAAAACAAGCATGAGTACTATTTGATTCTAAGTCTGTTGATGCGCTACTCAGATGGCAATCACGATTAACTCCATTAGCAACGTCAGATTTTCTTTATAGACAGTCAAGAGAGAGCTGCAGTATAGATTGTCTCGTTGTTTCCTGCCTTGGGCTAAGAGTGCTTGAGGAGCAATTGATTTTGTGCAGGCAGTGACAAAGATACTGCAAGTGACATTAGATGAGGTGGTTGCATCTAGCTTTCCCATGAGTAAGGGTGTTTAGCAGCCAAGTGATATATTGCGCAATATGGAGGGCAATCGAACCATTTTAAACTGATAGCAAGGGCAATGTCAGTTACCTAGAAACAGTAGTCCAGAATTCACACAATGTGTACAATTGGTCTTGCAGTTACGATTGACAAAAAATGATAACATGAGCGTTTGCCAATATTGCTTGAGCGTTGACCCAAGTCACAATGACATAGAGCTAGTCTATCGCTGCTATAGTAGCCTGGCCAAGTTTATTGGAGTTAATTCAAGTCGGCCTGAGTTTATTTGAGCGGAGTCAAAGCAATACACAATTGACCCAGCAAGATCTGAGCTTGAGCCTGATTTTCAGAAAAAAAAAGCCATTAAAAAGTTTTGGTAGGTTTTGACAATTTTGAGAAGGTATGAGCCAACTTTTGTGAGATTTCGGCCTCATCAGATTTTAGCAGAAGAGACGAAAGAAACAAATCTAGATTCCAAGCTTAAGAGTAGGCTCAACAAGCCATGTAGGCTACGTTCGTAATCATAAATAGGCTAAGCGGATTGACCACAACCAAAACAGATCAGTCTGGAGCCAAATTACGCGACAGACCAGACACACTTGAGCTAAACAAAAGTCTCTCGCAATCCCAAGCCAATTAGAACATGTCATGACAATCAGAGGATGTTGCGCATGCTAAGAACTATATAATTGTAATTGCAATCACGTTTTTTGCAGAGAGCGTGTGAGTGTGTGTGCGTGTGTGCGTGTGTGTCAAAGTTGGCCTACGCAAGAATTTGAAAAGAGAAAAGCATTCTTTACGAATAATCTTTTCAAATCTAGATCATCATTACGCGCTATAAAGTTATTTGCTCTTGCTGTTCATTCCGTGTCAGTTGTGCAGCTTGTGCAGCTTGTGCAGCTTGTGCAGCCTTTGTCAGTCAATATTGACTTCTGACATGCGTTGTTTGCTCATATTACACATACATCATGGTCCTTTTCCAGAGTCGTATCTAAATTGATGACGACTTGATTGCCATTGCTATCACCATTACAGTATGGAGCTCAACTGTTTCTCATTTTCACTTCGAGTTGCCTCAAGCATTAAGATGTTGGATGCTAATCTAATCTAGTCGAGTCTAGTTGAATACTATGCGTTTGGTTTAGTCTATCATGGCTCACTGTCTGCTAGACAAGGTTGACATTTGTCTGCCACCCTTATCTATTTGTCCTGTCTAACCTACTCAGCTACTCATCAGTAACATCAGTTTTACACCAAGTCTCTGCCAAACTCTTTTAGTGGTGATTACTGATGCATGGTTCATGCTACAACTGTTGAATGCTGGCTGGAAATTATTAGCTTTTTTCCGTTGTCTGAAGGTCTTGTAAACCTTTGACCGGCGTAACGTAACTTGTATAAATAATGTGTATTGTGTATAACGTGTATAGCGTAATTAGCGAGTTCAACACATATGAGCGTCGGCTTAGTTAATCCGGGGTTCATGCACAGAAGTGCGAGTCTACACCAGTCAACGGTAGTTTACACACAATCTCATGCGTTGTTCCGTCACAGCTATTGCAATGTCAGTCAAGCTACTCAAGACATCCAAAGATCTTTCATCAGGCAGCAATGTCTAATTGACAAGGTTCGTTGAGTAATTACTGGTGTCCTTGATCTTTCAAAGAATTTGATCTTTAAAAAAGTTTACACCTATTATGAAGTTTAATAGGCTTAGGCTGTATCTACTTAGGCTCTACTCAGAATCTGATGCATGTAGCTTCTGATGCCCACGTATTCTGCTCTACTCATGTCAACTTGAACTTTGATTTTTCTTGGTCTTCAAGGAAGTCTCTTCAAGAAGGTATCAAGAAGGTATCAAGAAGGTATCAAGAAGGTATCATGAAACCCAACCAAAAAGATTTGCTGTGATCTAAGCCGTTAGCAATTCTTGTTTACGGTATGTGGATACCGTGTTCCTGAGTTAGACTAAGTTATGACAACGTACGTAAAAGTTCCCTTGTCAATTGCCGGTGTGGTCACTATCATCTTACAAGTTACCACGTATACACAGGGTACAGTACATGGAGAACGACAGACAACGTTTGAAATGCTGACTCCGGCGACGTTGACGTTTTGCAAGACGTGTAACATACGGTACACTGGTACATTTTGCTCGGATTACATTGGCTTCTTTGGTGAGTTATAATTAGACTGGACTATGGTTTACACTCATTTATCAAATCCCGAGCTGTTCTATTTGGGACACAAGACGCAATGCTCAAGACGCAAGACGCAAGGCTCAAGATTCAACAGCTCAGCGCGCGTAAGCCAGTCGGCCCTTCAACGTCTGTAGAGGCTGTGTAGAGTCTGCAAATTGTGGAAGGGCAGAATCTCCAGGTGTTTCTATCCATATTCAATTGGAGATGCCAACTCAATCTCTTTTATTTTATCTTAATCTATTTTAATCTATTTTAACTCACTTCAATCTGCTTCATGCTACCAGCCTCATTCTGTTTTGATTCATCTTTTATGCTGCTCGTATCCGTCTTTCATGGAAGCCTTGAAACTCTTGGATCTCTTGGAACTCTTGGATTTCATAAAACTTTTAGAACTTTTAGAGCTTTTAGAACTCTTTGGGCTCTTTGAGCTCTTCGATGCCCCAATAGAGATCAGTCAAAGTCCTTTGAATCATGGGCATGTGCGCGCCCTACTCGTCCGCATACACTTGCCACATTGCGAGACAAACTACTGACACTCTTCTTACGTACACACGTGTAAGGTCGTACATAGACACTCATACTTGACTCAGCTATAGGTACGAAACTTCTGTGTATATGATTACATATATATATTTAGGTATGTGTAGGGTACCTGGCTGGGTATCCCGACAGGTACCAACAACTCACACGGCCTCAGACATCGGCCACGTCGGCATCTCGAAACGCCGGAACCTCGGAAAGGCAACTTTAAAAAAAAAAAGAAGAATTGACCAGCCTAGCATCTGAGGACGAAAGGGCTGAAGACTGTCATAGTACAATCTTAATGCTGCAGCTTCTGCAGTAAACACCGGCAGACTTACCGGAAGAGTCTTCTAATCAAAAACTCATCGGCGCCTGGGCCCTACCTGCCGCCCATACTACTTGCCGTCTGCCGCGCACGGTAATTACAACTCCATTAATGAGTCTTCTTCATATGCATATTGGGATATATCCATGGAAGAGTAATTGAGCAAAAGAGCACGTTCATTTCATTTCATTTCTAGGAATTTCAAAACAATAAATAAATAAATACATTCAATAAGGAATCAGCGTGAGAGCATACAATGTGAGTGGAGAGAAGCGAAAATCTAATGGGAGTCGAGGTTGGGTGGTGAATTCCGCACCATGATGTTTGAACGGATCCGCCCGTTGCCGCGCAAAGCAAAAAAGAAACCAAAAAAAAAAAAAAATAAAGAACTATGCCGCAACGAGAACGACCGTTTCGCTCATCTCCAGTGACGCCGGCCGAGGAAACTCCTCGTCCTCAACGTTTACCTGTGCCTCTGCTTTGCCCGACTTGCGGCCTTTTGCCGGTCGGTTGTGGCTGTGACTGTGACCTTTGAGATTTAAACTTCTCACAACAGGTGCCAGCTCTTCACTATCGCCGTCGTCCGACTCTTCCTCACTTGAGTAACTTAGTGTAGGTGCACTGCTCTCGTCCGTGTCATATTCGATAGGATCTTCGTCAACCGTTGGCAGTGCTCGGAATTCCTTTCTGCTTCGCACCTCCTGAAAGTGATACTCCAACTCTTCCTCTTCTTCTTCGCTATCGTCGTCGTAGTAATCGTACTCATCATCATCACTGCTGCTGTAGTATGTCTCTTCTTCGTCCTCAAAGACGTCTGTGGTTGAGATGGATGAGACAGCGGAGCGATCAGGTTTTGGCAGGTCGCCAAAGGTGGTAGTTTGTGTGGATGCGGGTTTCTTGGGGTGGACGGACTGAATGCCTGCGCGTCGCTTTTCAGCGAGGCTGTCCATGAGGTTATCGAGAAGGTTCGCATGGGAAACGAGTACTCTGAGGTTGTGGTCGTGTCTGGATGCTTCTCTGGAGAGCTTTGAGCGAGCTTTGGATGCTAGAAAGTACGTTTCAGCAATGGGCATGTCAAGCGCGCCGGTAATGTTAAGGGACATGATGGATAGTTTGTAGATAGAAGATGATTGTGGTGTTCAGTGTTCAGTACCAATGGCAATGGCAATGGCAATGTCTTGAGGAAGGTATAAATGTATATGGAACAGAAAAGAAGAAAAAAAAAAAATTTAAAAATACGGGAATCTAGGAAGGTTATATATAAAAATAATGACATTCATCGGATTCAGGCTGACTCAAACGGCTGTGCAGGGCAGATTTTACAGAATGTGAGAGACGGAAACGGAAATAGCAGAGATTCAGTAAATCCCAGAGAATCCCAATGCTGGGAACCCTAAACTTTCTCGGAACGGGATTGCAAATCATTTTTTTTTTTACAACTTTATTTTCATTTGTAATCACCGCCGTGCACTTCTTATGGCTCGTGGACGAATTGTTATTTCCGTTTCTATGGGCCTTCTTTCTGGGGCCTTTCCAAGGTCTTTCTGGAGCTTTCCTAAAGCCTTTCCATACATTTCCATGGGTGCTCCAAGGGACGGGCCTTTTTTTCTGAACCATTGAATTCCATGATTTCCTTGAATCCTTTGCGTCCTATGAATCGTATGAGTCCTTTAAACCCGTTGAACCCTTTGGATCCTTTTGAATCACTCGCGTCACCTTGCTGGCGCTCGGCACCTACCGTAGTACTTGGCACTTGGCGGAACAACACGTCAACAACGTATAGCTCTCGAGGACTTACACACTTTCCATTTTCCGTCTCTACTCTCCATCTTCTTCCTTAATGTGTCCTTCTGGGGCTGCAACTGCAACAGTAACCACAACCGCAACCTTGCTCTTTGCTTCGGGCCACATGTCATGAATACGAATTATGAATATGACTTATGAATCATGAATCTAAATGAATTCAGGCCGAGATCAAATCTCAATTAAATTTTCTTACTTTTGTTTACACTATTGCGACGTTTACTGATTCGTAATATCCGTGGCATTCGTAATACCATAATACTCATAATAATATCCATATCGATCCTAATTACCGTTATCTTTACATATCAAATATTTCTGCTGTGGTGATTATTCACAATTACCGATTTGCCATTTGCAATCGCCGAGCTCGAGTCTCGCGGACAAACACACAAACAAATTACCTGCCGTCATACTATATAGCTGGCTGACGTCCTCTGTCTTGAAATCCCAAATATCAAGAGCAGGAGCTCTCGTCTTTTCGTTCGGCCTGTTTGAAGTGTATTCTGACTCACTGAGCGTGTGGTCACAGTCACTCTCGCTGACTCACTTGCAGTGCTATACCCAGAGGTAGTACTCACGGTCAGATTTGTAATTGTCATTTGTAATTATCGTTTAACTATCCCAACACAGTTGCACTTGTACCATTGTCTTCACACAACACGGACATTACAGTTGGCACAGTTAGCACCATTTATAATGAGTCTACTAGGATCAGGCATCCAAAGATGAAAACGACATCGGTCGCGAACAAAGATCAATCAGCATGCCAGCGCAAGTGTTTAGCAACCATCCAACGACGCCAACTTGAATAAACTTAAGCAAGTCGATGCTTATGTAATCTTCATGCCAGCTGTAGGGGGAAAGGGTCATTAAGCAAACGCCGACCTATGTTTCGTAGGCATGATGCATTGATGTTTGTTGAATCTATCGCGACGGGATGTTTAGGATATCCGATGTAGCCGTGCGGCTAGGTCAGACTGCCTTTTGATTGAGTTTAGCCTATAGCTGTAGCTTGTAGCTACTGTAGAATTATTTGAGAGCAGCAGCAATGTTTGTTGAGTCAGGCTTAAGCTTTTGAGTTTCTTGAGTTTCTTGAGTTTCTTAAGTTTCTTGAATTTCCCGAGTTTCCTGAGTATCTTGAATTGAGTCCTTCCGATTTCCTTTCCGGTCCGTATTTCCTCCATTCTCCGTTAAGTCCTTCCGCGCACGTGCATCAGACGACGAGCAACAATCACTAAAACCTCAAGCTTTACCATCCTAAGCTCTATGGATTCTACTCCATGTTTACCATTATCGCACACGTGTGCTGCACCGTTATCTCACAAAATCCCACAAGAAAACAAAATCAAATGATCAGTTCCAGATTTGAACTTAGCTATAGTGTCGTCTTTGGTGTTGGGATCAAACTTCCATCAGGGCCATTGTGACCTTCTTTGCTGTCAAGTGGCTCTTGTCAAACAGCTCTTATGACATGTGCTAGGTAGAGCTGGCGGAGTTAATCTTAGTATAAAGACTGAAGTCTATAGACTTATATACTGTTTTTTTTTTTCGGTGGCTTCCTGTTTAATGTACAGGTAGTAAGAATGGAGATAGATCATGGTCACTCTATTATCATCGCTAATTGTGGAGAGTAGTCTGGCCGTAAAGCTATTTGTAACTGATGAACTCGTGCTACCTCTAGCAGCAGATTTGATCTTTATCGAAAACGATAGACAGATAAATCACTTCATTGTCACGGCCAATTGTGTAAACTATTATGGGTTCTAAATCTTACTCTTATGGTGCTTTCAGATTTTGGCTGGGACTTCGACCATGACTTACTTTTTGACTTCATTGACAACTCTGCTTTTATTTGTTACCTTCTATATCTTTTCAAAACTAATGAGTAAACTGATTTTCTTCACCTCAAGCATTAATCAGCTATCAAAAAAACCTTTGAATGATTTTGCTTTTTGGAAAGAGTACTATGTCTGGATGTTACAGGTACTTGTTAGTTATAACCAAAGCGGACTTAGCTCAGTTGGGAGAGCGTCAGACTGAAGTTCAAAATCAGTCTTACAGTTAATCTGAAGGTCCTGTGTTCGATCCACAGAGTTCGCATAGTCTTTTTTTCATAGCACCGTCACTATTGCTATTCACCTTGGTGCTTTGAAGTTTTTGGCCCTTCTCGCTCGGTTGCTCCAGTCCTGTTTAGTTTCGTGTATGATCAATATTAAGCAATACGCTTTGTAAATAAACCTTGTACGCCTTGCATGCCATACGCTATGCGGACCCCAGTGAATCTTGAGTTGGAAGTCCTAGTTTGTTGTTCCTCAAAATTTCAAAAGCCGTCCTCAATAGGCTATTTCTAATAAGCCTATTTTTATTTGCACACATTTTTTTTTCACCACCACTTGAATCAACTACTTAACTCACCACTCAATCACCACCAACTACAACAATGCTTAATCTCAGACAAGGACTCTTTACTGCAAGATCAGTTGCCACGCGAGGCTTTGCATCCACAGCTGCACGCGCTGATGTCGCCAAGCTGACTCTTGTGGGACGCGTAGGAACCGACATCACGGAGCTTAGCTCACAAGCTGGACGCAAATACCTCAGGTACGCGCTCGCGGTTAATACCTCGAAAGACCACACGTCGTGGTTTAACGTCGCGGTTTTCGACGAAAATGCAATCAACTTCATGACCAACTATGTTCAGAAGGGAAACACCGTCTACGTCGAGGCAAACGCGTCTATCCAGCAGTACGAGTCTGCCGAGGGAAAAAGACTGTCCTCCATCAACCTAGTCCAGCGTAAGTATTTTTTTGGAAATTATTTTTATGGAGGTCTTCTCTAACATGATAGAATCTATCAACAAACTCATGGGCCCAAAGGTTGAAGCTGAAAAGCCTGAAGGCCACGAAGAGTAAGCACCAAGCTCACCCATTGTGCCTGCCTGTGTATAGTACAGCAATAGAAGCAAACAGATGATTATGATTCCAAATATCTTACCAAACTTTAATTACAATCAATTATATGAATCAGCGCTAGCCTTACTACAACTCTCGCCCTGCGAACCTTCATCACCGCTGCTAGAGCTCTTACTCGAGACACTGTCAACTTGCACAACCACGCTGGTTTTCTTGGGCCCCTCAATGTCATCTTCCTCTAAACCAAGATCACGCTTATCCACGCTCATGCCCCCGTGATATGCGCTTGAAAACACATTGCTCGGACCCCACTGGTCGTCGAGGATCGTGTCTTGCACGTGTGCCCGGTGTTGCTGATAGTAATGAGGCTGGCCGATGTTGTTGATATCGGGCGAAATGGGTGACGTTGCGTTGAACGCCATAGTGTAGTGGTAGGACATATCGCCCTCACCATTAAGGCCGTTCATGTTGCCTCTATTGTGATAGTTGTCACTACCCCCGCTATGCAGCCCGTTACCAAGACCGTAGATTCGATCACTCGGCGACGTGGTGGATGCGCTGGACGCGCTGTACACTAGTGGATCTCCACCGCTGGAAGCGCTGCCCAGATTGTACTTTTGGTTTTTATTGTGTGCGTATTGAGGAATCACGACGCGCAGGTCTTTGGCACCACCGATTCCATCGGTCCTTCCCAGGTCAGCAGTATCCGCGCCAGACATTCTGGTAAGTTTGAGTTTGAGCCAGCGTACGGCTGACACAGGTCCGCGGACAATCCAGCCGGCGTGCATGCAGTCGAGAATCTTCATGTAAGTGAGGCGTGCGTCTCTGCCAATGCCAAAGACTAGAAACGCGATATACGCAAAGGCAACAAACGCGAAGCGGTCTGGAAATGATTTGGCGTGGTAATAAACGTACCCAGTGACATCCCATAAGGTGTGAACCTGTTTGAAGCTATATGGCTTACTAGTGACGTGCATTGTCCTGATTATGACCATATATAGCGACAACGGAAGCTGGGCGCAAACAATGATGAGACTGAATGACAAGAGCCGTTTGAACTGCGATCTGGTCAGACCGCTACCCGTGCAGCTCAAAATGTCGCTGAAATCCTTCTTGCGAAGGTACACATAGTAGCAAGTGAGAGCGGCATACACAGCGGCAGCGATGGCCCAGACGGCGATCCAAATGTAATAAACGACCACTGTGACCCATGTGCTGCTAAAAACGGAAGTGCAGCCCATATTCTCGACTACCAGAAACCGGCGCGTCTGCACGATATAAAGGATTGGGTTTTGAATTAAGGGGAACAGACCGCAGATAGCCAAATCCACGCAAGTACGTTTCCAGGGCTGCTGTACAAAATATAGGGGCGGTCCTTTTGGCGAAATGATGAGACACAAGTTGCGGATACAAGCGACTACGCCACACACGACGCTCATACCCACGAATAATTGGAACCTCGTAAGAATGTCACAAAAAATCCAGCCTGTCCAACCCATATAGAAAAGGGGCCCATGCCAGATTATGGCATAAATGATACTCGTGATGTTCAAAAAAAGGAGACATATGATTGTCCAAATGATGGGGACGTCGAGCCTTTTCTTGGGAATGTTCATGGGCATGGCCGTGCCGTTTTTTATGGCTTTGGAAGAAGGCTTTACTCCCCACTGGCTCAGACCGAGTTGCAAAGCGAGGACCATGAATAGGCATACCGTAGCGACTGCTGAAATTGTGATGATAATTGCGTAATCTTTCATCTTTCTTCGGTTTCAGGTATCAAGAGATGAGAGAGAAGAATGAATGTGAGTGCGTGTCTTTGTATGTTGGTAAGTTCTGCTTTATTTCAATTGTACAACCAGGAGAGCGGATATGATAACGGCTATGCCTTGGCTACCTTTAAACTCAGGTTTCTTCAAAGTATCGAGAGCTCTCTTTGCTTAGTACAATACAAATTGCAATATGCTTTCTTCGTTCCGTTTCGACTTTGATCCTTTTTCCTTTATTTCCTTTGCAAGAGGATCTTTTTTTTTCCTTTCTTTCTTTATTTCTTGGTATCTTTGGGTTTCAATATGCGATTGTTGCAAAAAGGTAAAGCTCTCTTTTTGAAATTCCAATCAGCGCAATATTGAAACAGGCTCAAGTTCTCAAATAGCTCGAGTCCAATCTGTTGCTATATATCAGGGAAACTGGGATAAACGGGGCAATATCCAGAGCTGGAATTTGGGTGTATGATTATCAAAAAAATAAAAGATAAAAAATAGATGATAAAAGATCACAATAAGAGGTGAATCAAGCTTGAATAGAACCGAGTTTGACTAGGACAGAAACAGAATATAATAGATCAGAAATAGAAACAGAACAAACTAGGAGTATGAATACAAGGAGAATTAGAATAGAAGTTCAGCAAAAACAAGAGCAGGTTGTTTTGACCCAAAAAAATCAGAAAAATCAAACTGTAAGATAAAAAAAATCCAGCACTTATTTCAGACCGTATCACAAGTATGTGAGTGAGTGAGTGAGTGAGTAAGTGTGGGAGTGTGTGTGTGTGTGTGTGTGTGTGCGCGCTGTGAAATAACTTTGTGTGATATAAAAAAGAGAACCAAAAAACAAAATCAAGAGTAGACACAAATTGTTAAATCTTTTTTATTTAACACACTCTCGAATGCAACTTCATGGAAATCCAGCTCCATATATATATGTTTTAGGATTCACCTGTATATCATATACAATTGCTACGTGAAACCATTTACAAAGGCCCTTTTTCCCTGGTTTTTGGCGAGTTCGCAAGTCAACAGACCTCACCCATTTGATGTTTCTGTCCATCGTTTTCCCATTTTGCTTCTACACAAATCTGCCGAATTGCCTTTTTAGGTCGACAACAAAATTCACTCTACTTCAAATTAGTCTAGCGCTCGATTCCAACTTACGACATCTCTTTTAGTTTTGTCATATTGGTCTCCTTATCGTGGGATTTTTGCGTCTTTCAGTTCAAATATAATTATTAGTACTTATATATGCAACCTGCACTATGGCTTTTTCGATTTTTTACCACGCGGTCGGGGGTGCCGACGTCAACGACGCTTTCCATAAAAGCATATAGGCCAGGTTGTTAGAAATCGCTTCCACTCCGGCCTCACGGTCTTCAATGCTTCGTCCAAGGAACATTTGGACAATAGGCCAAGCGTGAACGTGACCAGGCTCTTTTTCTGCGCGCACCTGCCCAACCTGACTGAGCACAACTGTCAAATCTTCAATTTCCCTCGCCATGATCTCGTCCTGCCCGTAAGTCAAGTATATACCTGTAACGGGAAATGCCTTGGTCCACCAAGCTTTTGATCTGCATAATCCTGGACTCTCATATACTTCTACAAAGCTGCTAGGCTTAGACGAATATAGCCTTGCGTAATAATCGAGGGTTTTAACCGTCATGAAGTCAACAGTGTTGTCTTCGCGGTCGTATTTGGAAAACGCCCATGGCGAGATAAGGACCGCTGCAGCTGGTGGAATCGGTGACGTCAACGGTAGAGCGTTGGCAGGATTGGCCATGTGTAAAAGCAAGCTCATTGCAAGAGTTGCACCATTAGAATCTCCTGCCATAACAAGATGCGAGTTAGGGAATCCTGACACAAGATACAGCCAGCCTGCGGCTGTCTCTGCAAGCTGCTCTGAGAACTCGGCATTGGGCACATGCTCGTACTCTAGAGCAAAAATAGCAGGATTCTTGAAGCCTTGCATCTGCAAAGATACCACAAGCGCTACCAGAAATTCAGCGTAAAAGTACGTAGATGCACACGCAAATCCTACAGGGTTAGCTCATATGAATACTGATCAGAATTCTCAGTACCTCCTCCATGAACATAGTACACTACAATGTCATGTTCTCGCCCACGTTGGGGAGACCTGAACCACACTCCTTTCATTGGGCCCTGCCAGATTAGTTTGGTAGTTGAACATATGCTCACTACCTACATCAACGACATCTTCTGTAATAATGTCACTCATAAGCGCAGCACCGCTTCGAAACTTGCGAAACTTGAAAAACAGCTGAGACACTTTTCTCGAGTAAAATACAGACCCAACTTGCGTATTGTTCAAGTTTCTGCTGCTCCATTTGGCGAACTGCACCACACAGTATTCAAAAAGAGTGCTCCTCCTATCAAATTCAGCCCGCTCCTCATAACCGCGGATAGCCCTGTTCCAAAAGATCTGGCAAGGAAGAAGAATAACTTTCACGCGTTAGCATATATACTCAACAATGTTCGTGACTCTTCAGTTACAGAAAAAGTTTGCTACGCCAAACAGTAGGAAGATGTATGGAACAAATCCGTATTGCTCAATGATGAAGAAAGAGTTGATAAGAGCATAGACAATGATATCTAGCAAATTAATAGGCTTCATCTTAGCTTTACCGATGGAATATGTGGTAAAAAGAGAAGAGTTCTAGGCAGACCTGATAAAAAGTCTTGTATAACTACATGGCAGGTGTGTTTCCTGCAGGATCACAAAATAGTTGTTCGTACATGCATACTCTGTAGTGTTCCAAAAAACTAGATTTGGTAAAAATTTACGACCCCGGTGAGGGTTGAACTCACGATCTCGCGATTAACAGTCGCGCGCCTTAACCAACTTGGCCACGGAGTCAATTGGAATGTAAGTAAATATATATTGTTTTATCTATAAAGAGTGAACAGATATTGCAAAATAAAATCTTTTGAAATTTTAGTCTTTCAATGTGCCTTACTTTTAACATTTTTATTACTGAATGAATTCTCATACTTATAGATTCTATATGTTAGTGTAAACATTATTTTTGGCTTCATTTCATAGAGTAAGTTTTACGTAAGTGCTCTTGGAGGGACTTTTCCGGCCGTTCTTCGTGAGCGATTCTGGTCTTGGCTTACGTTAATACGACTTTTGATTCAAGTCACCTTCGAAGGAAAGATAAATATTAGTTTTGGGAGCATAGTTTCTCCAGTATGCTAGGATAGTTGAGTGATTTGTCTATCTATCTATCTATCTATCGCCTTGACGATGTTTAAGATTGGGTCAACCTATCACTACCTTCATCCCATATCTCGTATCATTCATATCCACTGTGAAGTTATAATGCTTCTAATACCGCTCTGACTTTTGCTACTTTTTTTCTTATAAATGTAATTTCAAGTTCTTTCAAGTTCTCAGTCAAGTCACTCACTTTGCTTGCGAGGAACCTGGCTCTTTTTTTCTCGGAGAGTAATTTGTGCTTTGAGAATTTTCCAGTTTCTATATTTATGGGACAAGAGTGCATGTTTTTAGCTTAAAGACTGCTCAATTGCACCACTTATGGGTCGAGCATGCTCAAGATTGATGTCGGCAGAGTTACACTGGTCCAAAGGATCCAAAAAAAAAACTTTGTATAGTGTGCCTCTGTTGTGATGTTTGTTGTTGCGGGCCATTCCCTGACACTGAATGGGCATCAAAAGAAACAAGAAAACAGTACAACAGGCCAAATTCCTATGGACATTAAGTTACGTGAAATAATGTGTTTTCTAGTTTAAACTTTGGAGCTCGCAACAAACCGCTTTGCTGGTCGGAACTAACGTCATGTACTGAGCAGGCCACAGGAATCGTTTAGTTGGTTAACGGAATAATTACAATATTTTTGAAGTCAAGAGTTGTACAATTCGCTGCTGGCGGATATTTCCTAAGGGTCTTTGTTTTAGTTTTGCCTTTAGAGAACGTTGCGTTCCGCTTCTGACAGACAGGCTCGGTTTATCCCAAATCGTTAATTCATCACTTTTACTGTAAAGATTTACAAAAGCTAGCACGAGAATATCTGGGGTCGAGACTGTACTTGGTATAGTAGTTAGTCTAGACTGTCAGTCGTGGCCCTACTCCGTAAAGCTTGCCTATTTTATTCTTGGGGTTTCAACTTGTCAAAGTAATCTACCGGTAGATTGTGCTTTGAACTGCATTGCATAGGTTCTATGGTATGTCAAGCGGGATTGAGAACGGCGAGATGGTTTGCATATTGTAGTTGATGGCAACTTGACGTCGTACTCAAAAGGGCCATAGACTTGAATATGGTACCTGGGCACCTCCTCACCGCTTATGGTGAGGTGACATCCTTGGAAAGAATGTATCTGTAGTATGAGTCCTCGTTGTTACATACAACACAGTCTTATGGTAGAATTCAACTTGATTTTTTTTTTTCAATCTCATGTAGAAAGATCTGCTCTAGCATAGCATTGACCTTAGCATCTCGTGGCTTGTGCTCATAATATTTTTGTACCGCCTACTACATACCGTATAGACTTATCTGTAGCATGTACTGAGACGCTCAAGTCGCTTGCTATGCCATATGCAAATCAGATAATTCTTCGATTGCAACATCCAATGATCACAATCATTGCCATTGGGCCTAGAATTTGCAGTACGTATATACTACTAAATGTCTTTACCAAGGACGTGCGAGAACTTGCTTGATGAAGCCTACTACTCTGTTGTTGAAAACTCGGGTGAAAAGCTTATCCGCAATTGCAACTCTGTAAGCTTTAGTAAAGCTTAAAAGTTCTAGATCATGAGGAAGCCTGAAGTCGTACTTTGCTTGCTGTCAGGTTACTTGCATAAAGTAGGGCGAAAGAAGAATCAAAAAGTATATAGACAAATATAGAAGTCAACGTTTTTTAAACCCCGAAGCCTAATGTTTTTCGCTACTGAGAGTTATTATAAAATAGTGTGCAGCACTTTTCAATATGCAAAATCACTAAATTGACCTCCAGGTACATGTGTTATGACTGTTTGGTGCTTAGATAGCTAAGCGAATTGTAAATAACTACACAATCTGTATATGGAAAGTTCTGCCAACTATGTCAACTATGACTGTAGCAAGAAATATAGTATGTAATGACAACAAGGACATCGTGAAGAAAAAAAATACAATAGAGTGTTCAAAATCGATCATGATCATAATCTCATTCAAAAATGAAGTTTGTAATCGTGGAGATCTTAAACCCTTAACGCTATTCTCACTACCGTTTCTACCTGAGTGAGTTCTACGTTGTGTGTGTGGGTGAGTGTATGAGGTATGAGACGGTAGTGTCTGTGTTTACTATACCATGTTCGATGTTCTCTCTTGGCATTATATTGAACTATATATATATGGGTATGACCAATCGTGCTTTGCCATAATGCTCTAGAACTCCAGCGACAAAAATTGAGTAAATCTCACTCGAAGCTTCCAGAATTAGTCTAGTTGTTGACAGACCTGAGAATCAAAGGTTATTCATGATAATAACCATTTCAATGAAAAAATTTTGCCAAAAAAAAAAGTTTACCAGCTTGGACTAATGACTATTTCTAAATCGTCAATTGATTCCAGAAGGTTTTACGGAATCTCAGTTGTGGTTTGAGCGGATTTCCCTTTGAGACAAATTTTTCAGAGTTGGTGCGCTCGAGGGCCACTAATGTCCGTAAGGGCAGCACCCAATATTTATTTATCCTGAAGTTTCTAGCCTAATTGAAGTCTACTAGTAAATGACATCGTAGGTTTGGTTTCACTTCCTGCTAGATTTGTACTAATTGAGACCTTGAACCTCGAGTGCCAAGTGAAGTCTGAGGTTTGGAGACGTACCGGTAGAGTCTGTTGACTATTTTGGGTTGAGCCTTCAAAAGTTTAAGCGCACATACAGCCCTCAGCTCTTATATCTAAGAAAGAGTAGTTACCAGACCGCTGAAGCATGACTGAATCTGAAAATCTTAACCTTCTTTCGTTTATGATCAAAGTCCTTATAAATCGACGACAACAGATGAGGGTTGTTAAAAGTCTAGATTTAAACTCTGGTCAATTGAGGTTATATTCTTGATACTGGTAAGACGTATGAAAAAAAGATTTATGCATTCAAAGATTAATTAGCACCGATGGAATCTAATAGAGGCCTGGAAACCTAAGTTCAAAGCCACTACAGAAGCATATGAATGCTAAATCCTTTCGTAGTTTGTGCGGAGCTGCTTTTGCAAGTTACACACTATACCAAACGGGCCCAAACCCTTTTTCTTTTTCCCTCTCAGTATCCAAGGCTTGAAGAATTCCAAGGTTCTAAGTCCAGGTCTTAGGTATTGGGGGCTCTGGGCATTAGCTGCTGGCTCCTGTAGAAAATCACTTGAACGTTAATGCTACGCTGCAGAGTTCGAGCGTTGCGCAAGTGGCTGCCAGGGAAATTAATCTTTTTCAGTCTATACTAATTGCTAATCTGTCACGGCCATCTTGCTCGATATAGCAAGACAGTCTATCAACATTGCAGTTATAAATTGATGAAAACAAGCCAACCATTACCAGCTGCAACTATCTAGACTCTCTCGAGTCTCAGATAACTCCAGCATTGGCACAGTAAGCTTTACCCTATAACTTTTCATACTTGCATGATCATTTTTGTGGGTTACTACAGGTATCACTGGTTATGGCATGTTTGTGTGGTATAGTCTATTCAACAGTAATTTGCACATGTCGACTCCAGGTTAGACTTACCTGACAGTATCTGTCACGAAGCGCATTCATGCGGCAACCCACTACCAGCGAGCCAAATCAAGAGATTACAAACAGACTCTCCTACGTTCAAACTTGGGCGGTAGACGTCCAGAGTCACCACCAGTAGACTATAAATATAATTTTAGTACCTATATTTTAATACTACTTTATAATTACGGTCCAATGCGCGCTCACATGGCATTCATTTTGATTCCTCCCCCTTTAGTTGCTCAACTTGCTGCAGCTAAAGTATAGTCTAAGTAGGTTGCTGCTTCTCTTCTCTTTTGTGTTTTTTTTTTTCTTCTTTACTTTCCAAAATTTAAATCTACTGGGCTTGACTCGGAATTTGGAGGGCGTGTGGTTGAGGTAGCGCTGAAAATGCAGAGATTTTGCAGGACGCTCGCATAAAGAAAGTGTAGCAGTACGCCTATGAATTTGAACAAAACCGTTTATGATTCTTTGCCGGTACATGACAGGAGTGCTCAAACGATCTCAATTGCAGTTTGAAGTGCTATATGTTGAAAACCGATGATACTACAGTTATGGATGTCGAAATGTTGCAATTGTCATGTCGTCTAGACTGTACGTATACAGTAAACAGTCCACACCTTGACGTTGAGATCGACCAATTGCAAGGTTTATGAGCTCAAGGTTTGACAGCTGTCATGGGCGCGACCGCTTGGTGGCTGCTTTTGTGTTGCAAAGCCAAAGGATACGTAGCTATATTAGTAGCTCAAAATATGTATAGTCATATAAAGACAATTGATATTTGTAGTAGCTGTAGGCACAAACAGATCTGGAGTCCGTAAATGTACCAGCTGCAGTCGAAAACTGCTAAAAGCGTTTTTCAAGTACACCTCCGGTGCTTGGCCACGATGAAATTTCTCAACATACCTGGCTATACTTGATGTAGAGTTATTTCATATATATACTGTATGAAGACTCAATGTAAACCACTTCAGAGCGTAGACTACTTGTAGATGGTGCGCATGCTGTTTGGACTTTTGCAGGCTTGGATAGAAACCACTCAACTGTAACTGATTAGCGGAACTTGAGGAGTTTGTACAGCGCGCAGATAGACACATAACTTGTAATTCTGACTGTAATTATGATATTCTAGACTAGAGAGAAAGTACTATAGCTACTCTCTTTTATCCACGTCTTGGAAGTTTGCAAGACTTTGTAAGACTCTGCAAGCTGTACAGAGGGTCAGGAGCTCGGTAGATAGATAATCTTGATAGATCGGGCCTCGTACGAATGCAGTAGATAGTAGATAGTAGATACAGTAGGCTGGTCTAATCTTTGACAGGATAGCCCACGTTAGGAAAGACATCTCTCATGAGACATGTAAGACTATCTTAAGAATCAAAAAAAAACCCGTTGAGATTGCGTACACAGTGTAGAATCTTGGGGATGGCTATAGAGTTGTATATGAAATTTCAATGAATCTAACATGCCTCGATAGCAGGACCGGAGATTGAATGTCAATTGTCTGATGCACATGTTTTACATTTTCACGTTTGTATGTTTGTACGTTTGTATGTGTATGGGTATGAGCGTTTCGATAAAAAAAAAAACGCCTTTTTCATGTTTCAATATCCATAGGCCACAATACAAGCCTATAAAGTACGGTTGACCAGTTTAGTGTCGGGGATTTGTCCCAATGTGGCAAAAAAGCCTCGTAGCAGCAGCGGGCAGTGGGCAGTGGGCAGCACTTGGAACAGAGTGCAAGCTGAAGAATTCAGAGAGAGAATTTGAATGATGTGAATCTTAAAAGAGTTTGACAAGAATTCAGAATTAAGAGTTTGGGAAAGCGTTTAGAAAAGACTTAAGATTTTCTTGAATATATATCTCAAAACAAGAAATCACTCTACGGTAGCCGCGTCGTCAACGGACAACGATCACGAGAAATTCAGCTGCGAATTTAGAAGTCCGACCGATCAGTACCAAACAGAACTAGACAGAACAAAGCAGAACAGACATTATAGCCTGTAGTCGATTCTGGAAAAAGCTTTTTGTGGGCCACTGCAGCTGTGTGTGTGCTTTCCAAAGCCACGCTCCAATGGCTGGCCTAGCACAAGAGAGATTAGACGTGTTGACATGTTGGCGATCATGGATTACAATTACGGTACAGTTGATTATTATACGATGTGCTTTTGCCTTCATAATAAGGCTAGAATCTAGCTACAATCTTGTGCGGGCTGAAAATATTATTTCTCTAAATCTGCCTAATCAACTTGACTGATTGTGAAATTTACGGGACTTTGCAAAATTTCGTAAAATCCTATAAAAACGCAGCTAAAATTTTTTTTTTTTTTTTTCTCATCTTTTAAAAAGGCTGGTAAATATTTAGGTGCCACGTACAGATATTTTTTTCAAATGTTGAGAAAAGCAAAAGCAAAAGCAAGATTCTGCTCCATTTTTTTTTTTTTAACATTCTCAAAGAATTTATATAAAGACCAAGCTTATAAGGCTTGAGCAGATTTCTTTTTGACACATTGCCGTCAGATCAAGGCAACAGACTCATCGTTTGCTAGCGCTCTATTCTCTCCTGCCTTTGGATCTATTTTTTTTTTCTATTCTGAATTCTGTTTTGATGCCGGCGCCGGATATTCTGCAGTGTATTCAGCAGCATCAGCAGTATCAGCAGCACCAAGTAGCAGCAATAAGACGAATTGGGCCGGCAGCAGCCCCAGTTGCAACAGCAGCACCAGCTGTACAACAGATCTAGACTGCCACAGCAAACCCCGACGTGATCAACGAAAACTTGAGTTACTTAGCGGGCGGGTCCTTGCACGGAAAAAGGAGAAAAAACAGTAACAAGAGGATTAGATACCCGTGTATAATGTTTTTATTTTTATTATTTTAGATGGACAATTTATTAATTTTTCTGGCTTTCGTTCATAATTGTAATCTCTGCTTCAATACTTTTGAAGGTAGGAATGGACATGTGTCCTCAGACTTGTTGTCCAACAGTTGTCTGGCGGTTGCCTAGCAGTCCTTCAACAGTCGCTAACCACAAGGCTCAGTGCGAGCTGTCTCAAAAAGGCTTCTATACCGGTGTATGAGTGAGTGAGTGAGTTGGCTTGTCAGCTTGTAATCCAGTCCTATACATACCCTTTTCAGCATTTAGTCCTCGATAACATCCATGGTGAATACTTGAAAAGATCGATCTCCATGTCGGTTCTGCAGAAAAACGAAAAATAAACAGCTTGTTGAAAAAAAAAAAAGAGTCGCAATCGCCAGTCTTGCAGGTTTTTGCCAAATGGACTACCAAGCGTCGAGCTTGATATCGCAGGCTGGCGGGGTTGCCCGAATGGCAGTTGACGGAATGGAATAGATTTGCAAGTGCGCAAGACCTAACAGTTAGAAATCTATACTATCCGTGTATTATGGTTTGCAGCACATACTATAAAATACGGGATATGTCTACCTGGGCGTCGTTTAGCAGCTAGACCCAAATCTAGTAGGACCAAATAATCGTTTACATTGGGTCTACAGAACAGTTGCTTTTAAGTTGCAAAGTTGACATCACAAGCTCTCGCTAAACTTTGCGGGCAGTTACAGGTTGCAAGCTCACGCTTCCAGTAGGTAGGTATTACATGACTGCCACTGGACGTTCATTCCGTCCATTCCCCACTAAAACGCATCTACCCGTCCAATGGCAACAGAGCACAATAGTAAGCAGCTTGGGCCAGTTGCAATTCAATACAGTATCGGTTGACTTGCTGCAACTGAAGGGAGCCCAGATTCGTAGAGCAGAAGAGACTTGACGGTGACTTGGTAGAATCATCGAGATTTATGGGGGCCAGTTTTTGTAGAGCCGTCTGAATTCTATCGGATTCTGGAGCTCGACTAGTTGATTATTATTATTATTTTTTATTTTGGTAGGTTTACGGCAACACACATGGAAATGCGCACGCTATCCGTGTAGTTTTATTTTTTTATGTTTTATATTATTTGATTTTTATTTTATACAGACTTTTTATAGCGTTTCTTTTCTTTTCCTTTTTTATTTGAAAAATCTGTGGAGCCTATAGATATTCTTTTCCATAACTTTCTATAACCTCACTTATTTTGTATAATTTTTTCATATATTTCGATAGATTCCCTCTTATCAACATGCTGTTCGGGTTCAATACTTCCAAAGTTCAACCCGGCAAATGCTTAGCACTACAGCGAATTGAGCCAGGTCAGCCAGACCAGTAACAAGTATCGTTAGATTCAAGCACAACTGCAGAATATTAACCGACGGAATCGATCCAATCATCCAGGCCAAGAAACTCAAGGACTCCAAGTAACTCAAGTAGCTAGCGCTTGAGTGCTACACGTATACATGTAATTACTCTGACATTCTACTGTAGCTATACGGTAGACCAGTCTGGGTTTCGAGTGTGCGCCCATAAGACAGCTGCGCAGTTGAAAATGTTCTTAGGCGCTCTTACCACATGCTCGCAAATATCAGTGTTTACACGTAGCCCGTTTGTTTCTCGTCAAGAAAACAGTTCCGCCCTCATTCTATCCTATAGTCGTGCAGTGAGCATGCGCACAGATTTCAGAATTCGGATTTGCATGATGACACCTGTAAAATCTCGCTAAACAGTGAACGCCGCTTGCCATTATCGCTCGAGCTTCCGGCTCTTTTAGTTCACCGGTAAATGCTTTGCCTTGCTGTGCTCTTTTGCTTTGCCCGTTTTGGAGCCAGGAATCTAAAACCACGCTAAACCACCAATCTCAATCCATGCGCAATGCGTGCTGTCATGAGCTTCCGTTATAACCAAAATGCTTAGTTTAATCAAATCATGCCTTTGAGTTCTTTTGAGCCTCTAGTCTTTGTGTCAGCACTGAAAAAAAAAGAATCCTGAATAAATACGACCAACCACAGACGTGGCACAACCAGTTACTACGCTGTTTTCTTACCTCTTGCTCGCCGAATAATTACCTTCCATCTATACCTCACGGTCTGGCCATCTCGCTTGTTCAGAATCTTGGCATAGTTGTCGTAGTCCTGCTTGGGTAGAGTCGCCAGCACAATGTCAATCTATATCAAGGTTCAACGTTCCCGCAATTAGCATATAGCTGCTGCCGTCATACAACACGTATAATGCTTACAAGTTTGTTGTCTTCCTCGAGTGACCATGCCGAGTTTGGTGCTTTGGATCGCTTTTGCCTGTCGGCTTTCTTTGACTGTGGGGGATTCCCGTTGTCGCTGATTTCATTGTCGTCGTCTTCTTCTATTGATTCTTCATCTTGCCCTTCTTGCTCGTCCTCTACGTCATTGGTTTCATGTGCTGAGCCATCCGTAGACTCGTCTGACCGGGCGCGCTTTTCTTTTCGTTTTCGTTTTCGCGTTGACTTAGCAACAGACTTCTTTTCCTGGTCCTGATTCTGATCTTGTGCTACCGGTGTTGACGGCGATAGTTGAGGAAGGGATTTCTCCTTCGTGTTTTTGGTGGCTTTGCTTGCTTTGCTGCTACTACTGGCCTGTGGTGGTGGTGGGTTTGCGACCTTCTTACTGTTGTTGGCCCGCCGCACAGACGCGCGGGTGTAACTAGATGTGGTTCGCCGTTCTCGACGGGGCTGGCTTATGGGGTTTGTGATGGTAGCCTCTGGTGGCAGATCTAGCGGCGATGGCTGTGTTTGTGGCTGTGGAATGGCGGGCGATGCAGATGGAGAGGAGCTTATGTGGGATGCAGGCTGGGCTGTCGTTGACGTATTTTGAGCCTCGTCTAGGGAGGTGTTGAGGATATTACCGAGGTCCATTGTGGTGATGTGAGGAGGAGTAGCAGTAGGGACAGAGCGGGAGCGGAGTGGAAGGAGAGTAGGATCGGAGACAGAAAAGGACGGGAAATATTTGAAAATAAAAACGGAAAGGAGAAACCGATTGAATATATACTTTTTCTCGATTTGCTTTCTTTTGTTTTGGGGTTTTTTATTTATTTATTTATTTAATTCTTTTTTTTTTTTTTTTTTTTTTTGATATTGGGATTTATATTATTATTTTATTATATCGACGAGAAAAAAAGAGGAAAAAAAAAGCAAGGAGCGCAAAAAAAACGATAGAAATCAATTGCAATGCGCGCCCGTACGTTGAAATGTACACACCCACGCACACCAGGCGTGAATGTATTGATGAGAATGTCATAGTCGCTTGAAAGGCATGGCCGCTTGAAAAGTCACGAACAACCATGGCGAATCGATGGTAATGCGAGCGACAATTCGTGAGAACAGGCCGAGGGAAGGCTGACGAGTGAGTGGGTTTTCCATTTTCCGTTGTTTCCCGTTTTCACTTTTCGATTGAGATTGGCTTTTTTTCGGGTTTCTTCGTCTTTTTGGCTTGATCTGTTCATTGATTCTCCCTTTCAGTCATTTCCAATGTTTGTGATTTCCATGTTTTACTCAATTTTCCATTTTATTCATCTCATTAATTATGACATCAACTTTACAGCTTTTTCAGCTTTCAGCTTCTTTAGGGTTTTACGCTTTCCATTTCCATCAGAAAGTTAAACCAGGCTAGACCTTTTGGGGTTAGACTTTTTTAGAGTCTTGAGGTGACTTGCTTTTTGATGCATGAGATGATTTTGTTTTCTTTTTCAGAAAAAAAAAAACAGAGGAAAACACAAAAACATGAAGAAAACAAAAAAAACAAAAAAAACAAAAAAAAAACGTAACAAGAAACGTAAGAAATCTCTAGAATCTATAACTATGGCACTAGATTTGCAGCCCTTGAAACACAGCAGCTCCTCAAATCTTTCTGCAATCATTGTGCAATGTGCACCACGCGTTGGGCAGGTAGCCTGGACTACCATAATAACAATTAGTACTTACCGGTAAGTTTCAAGCGTCCAACTTCCCACAGAGTGTGGTCTAGCTGTCTTTTTTTTAGAGGCTGTCAGAAGTCAATTAGGAGCCTTTGGAAGTTTCCTAAACATCCTCTCAAATCATTTGGGCCGCCTTTTGGGAGCCTCCGTCTCAATGCTCTCTGAAATCTTTCTTCAAGATTTTCAGAGAAAAAAATAAGTGCATACATGAAAAAAACCAAAATGTCGGAAATGGATCTGCAACTAGCTCAACTGTTTTTGATGAAAATATGCACCTTCCCGTCTCCTTGAGTAACACTCACAAAAAAATATCAATAATGAGAATTATAATATTAGCTCTAAATTCAATAAAGTCAGAAAATTTGCTTCATTTTACACTTGCGAATTTCAATTCATGGATAGATGATTCAAGAAGCGGCCGTTTTCGCGTTTGCTCGCACGTCTAAATATGCTAGCGCTCATGATCATATGCTCATACGCTCATATGTCATGCCGTATGCTCACAAAGATGTCTGCAATTGCCTACCCCTGAATTCTACAGCTCACATGTACAGTTAACTCCCACGGATGAAGAACTGTTCACAAACTCGTTTCTTGCTCCACGTAGTCAGGTTTTTGAACTAGCTCTACCACCGCTCAATTGTTCACTCATCAAGACGTGGGAGCTCGGTTTGGAATGCAGCCCTTTGTATCTGCGTAGTATGGCTATCACTGTCGCTGTTGCTGTTGCTGTCTGGCTCTAGCTATGCGTTGCAAATTGAGCTTGCAAATTTCCTAAATTTTAGGCTCATTGGTTTCTGCACTTAGCCGGTATATTGCATATACTGGTATATTCTTCAGTGTGTGCGTTGGTATTTCATATTGCCCTATGCCATGTTACCATGTCGTCATGCTGCCATATCCACCTCTTAAAAGGCCGAATCTGTAGCTGCGTGCCTCACAACACTAATATAGCCCGGATATCCTCAATACGCGCTCTACGTTGTGCGTTGTGCGTTGTGCGTTATGCGTTCCATGCTCCTCTGTTCCAGGAGCACGATCTTTCTTCCATTCTTTCAGTCTACACTTTTCCATCTCAAAACTAGTCCTCTTTGCAATCTTGTGATCCGCCCTCTTGAGTCTTGACTATCTGGCCGGTTGAAGCTTCTTGTAAATACGATTACAGCACGAGCATCTTCAGGACTAGACCAACCACAAATCTAGTTATCTACATCTATAATCAATATACATTTCAACACCTATATCAACAACATCCATGTCAACAACTATATCAAAACCAACATCAAAATACTTTTGAGCTTATTACACACCTAAAACCCCTAAACGCTTCAGGCGGAGGCAAAACGCCGTACCGTCAGCATCAACGAATGGCCAGCAAAATGCTATTTCGCAGAACGTTTGTAGCTTTCTTCTAGCTCAAAATAGCCTCTACCTGTAGGTGGACACTTCACGGCTTCTCGCATTTCCTTGCAGATGGGTCTGCCTAATAGAGCATGCATGCAACAGTCGCGGCCGGTTTTCAAACGGACCATCGAAACGATCGATTAATAACTAGTCGACTACAAGACTCAGACTTTGAGACGTAAAAAACCATCCTCCAATATAAAACAGGTTTTTGCATTCCTGGGCCTCGAGACTCGATATTATATTGAATGTATCGCATATACTATTGCGGAAATGTGGCTCTACGGGTCTGTGAATTTACGAGAAGGTGAAAGATCTACAGACTTCCGGGGCCGCCACCATTGCTCACCGCACTGGCATTGTCGCTCTCTAACTTGCTATATTTGGTGACTACATGCTCGCGTGTATGTGTGTGTTTGGGGATACCTCGAGTCTCGAGAAAGAGCTGGGTAACAACCCGCTGAGCCCACCACCGCCCAGTGATGAGATATTTTTCCTTCCTTTCCGTATGCCGTGCTGGCTAGACTTTTGTGGCCCAGCCATCTCAGTTCGTGCACTCTTCTGTCCATATTAGTAGCTGAGGATCCCAGTGAGAACCTGAGCCTACACGTTTTGATCCAGCACTGGAACACCCTGGCCAATTATTTAAGACCTCTTAAAGACCAGGTGTACTAAGTCAGCCAGGAGCGAGCTGTAGATGGCATGCCGGGAAGGTCGGTCCCATATGACAAAGACCAGGATCCGGACGCTCTCGGCCTTGCATTCATGGCTAAATGTAGTAACACAGTCATGATAAACGAAAACCAGCTGCTGCTCTATTAGTATAGGACATCACGCCGGCTGTAGACACCAGCCTCACCTATATCGTTTGTTCAAGCCACGAAGCCCTTGTACCTCAAAGCCTCTCTGGAAATTATGCAACTGCATGTCTTGTATTATTGCAAGGACAGCTCTTCTCACGCAGAAAGAGGCACCAAGCTATTCGGTAGAACCCTGCCTCCGTGCCAGAATTATTGAGAGACCAAGAAGTAAACTCTTCAACTGTTGTATGGCGAGACCCGCTTGCCAAAGACTACAAACTGCACCCAAAAAATACATTCGAAAGAATCTATTGAAAAAACCCGTTAAATATATATCTAGCAGTCTCTGACTCTTTTTGCTGGTTCAGTTTTCAAACATAACGAAGCGTGTGATATACTTGGACAGGAAGTATTAGCCTAACATGCGTTAACGTTCGCTTGTTGGAATGTATTCTGTAAATAGCCTTCTGAGCAATACGCATATGCTCCTAATTAAGACGTGCCTACTGGCTCCAAGAAGCCTATAAACACATCTACTTCACTTAATTACGACCATCAGAGACATTTCGCTGAAGCTAGTTAGCATGTGGGTGTTGCTCAGCGCAGCAATTCCTCAAACCAATCGACGGCTCTGCCTCATACGATTCTTCATGATCTTTCTACCAAAATAAGGTATCCAGTATTCAAACACCTAACTGTAAATCGACGAGTTAAAGACTAGTCCTTGAGCTGTAATCCAGCTGTGAATTCCGGAAGAGTCGCTGCATGTAGCAGGATCTTTGCATAACGGCTCTCGGAAATAGCAAGCTCAGTTCGAGTGTCTCAGAGCTCTCTGATATCCTGTGAAACATGGCTTTTCTAGGAATTACCAGGTAACTTTGGAGCAGCCAAACCATAAACAGCAAACGCAGTCTGCTAGTAGCTAAGCTCACTATTCAGAAGCAAACGATAGTACAATAGTATATAAATTAGCTGGCTGAATAACCTTGAGCCACTATTTCTGACATGTGGGTTGTTGAATAAACATCAGCAAGAACTGAGCCTGTACAGAATTTGTATCGCTGCGATATCGTTGTTGTTAAGTATCAAGAAGTCAAACTGAAATTGAAAAATCTTGAAACCCATTTACGTGTTATTTAGATTCTGCTGCCTTTCCCAGAAAATTCCTCCCTCTTCCCGACATCTTCTGCACCACCACCAGATCTTAGAGTTTGCGCCCTATTTCATGTCAAGTGCTTTGTCCATCTGTCCAACTCTATAGACCGATCTCTAACATTGCTTCCCTACCGGTGTGTCGCGCCCTCAATTCCATTTAAGCCTGAAATCACCCTTTTTATAAGCCGTGTCCTCCTCGAGACCGTCCATATCATATAGTAATCCACAAACGCACGACATGCTGACGTATCGACGAGCGATCCTGACTGCAGGACTGGTTCTGGTACTATTCTTCCTGTTCTTTGGCGGCTCTAAGAACATTTCTCCTAAAGATCTGCTTCACGACTCCAATCTCGAAGAGCAGCTGCTCAAGTCCAAACAGGACTCCGAAAATGCTCTGCGGGACCTCCAAAAGTCTACACAGCAACATGCCGACAAGCAAAACGAAAGACTGCATTTTTTGGAGCAGGAGAGCAGACTGCTAGACAAACAGCTTCAGCAGATGCGACGCTTGCCCTCCGACACCCCCGTGCGTGCTCAGCTCGCCTACCAATTTCCTTACGACCACACATCTCGCTTCCCTGCCTACATCTGGCAGACCTGGAAGCAAAGCAAGGAGGACCCCAATTTTGACGAGCGCTTCAGAGATCGAGTCAGAACTTGGAGCGACAAAAACTCTGGCTTTGTCCACGAGGTCATGTCTGACGACATTGCTCACGCCATTATTCAACATTTATACATGAACGTGCCAAAAGTCATCGAAGCCTACGAGTCTATGCCAGAAAATATTTTGCGGGCTGACTTTTTCAGGTACCTGATTTTGCTAGCTCGGGGAGGCACTTACTCAGATGTAGACACTGAGGCCCTCAAACCCGTCCCAAACTGGATCCCTGATAACATTGAGCCCAATTCTATTGGCCTCATCATTGGTATTGAAGCGGATCCTGACCGTGACGACTGGGCTGATTGGTATGCCCGCCGCATCCAGTTCTGCCAGTGGACCATCCAGTCCAAACCAGGCCACCCAGTTCTTCGCGACATTGTTTCCAAAATCACGGAAATCACGCTGCAGCGCAAGACCACTAACACTCTTGTTTTGCCCAAGACCAAAGACCGGGGGTCGCAGATCATGGACTGGACTGGACCTGGTATTTGGACGGACTCTGTGTTTGGATACTTTAACGACAAGCTCAAGTCCGGATTGCACTATCCTGTCAACTGGCAGAACTTCACGGGTCTGCAAGAGCCCATGAAAGTTTCAGATGTCATGGTTCTTCCTATCACGTCGTTTTCACCTGGTGTCGAGACCATGGGCGCGCAGTCCGAGTCGCATCATTTGGCGTTTGTGAAGCATCACTTCGAGGGATCTTGGAAACCTGAAGATGAGCGCATGTCAGGCTAACTGACCATAATTGCAGGCTCGAGATATAAACATATATATGCATACATATATATATATATATATATATTATAATATTGAAACAAAAAAGGCCAAAAATAGGGTGTACTTTATATTGATGAATTACAATCAGTGTTTGTATCATTTATGCGTGGTTGATTCTAAGATAGCAATAGCAGTTGGGATCAATATCGAAACCAACCTCCCTTTCTCGTTTACGTGTTAATCCCTGAAAATATATCACGAACAACCTCACAAGAATATAGAATAAATATTGGCAAGGAAACTCCAAATCAACAAGGCCGCAGTATCACAAGGCCACAATGACTATAACCAACGATAATGGGCCACCTGAAGTGCTTGGAAAAGTCGACTACCTTAATCCATTGGCCGGTCTTGAACATGTCATCGTATGTGATCGCGACGTGGTAATTCTTTCAACACCACCCCGGTCAGCAGCTGCAACTACTTGCAATCAGTTGAAAAAAGGAAATAAAGAGACTGGTAAAAAAGATCATCAAGACAACGACCAAGACCAAAACGAAGACGAAGACGAAGACGACTTATCCTGGTCAGATCTCCAGCTTATTGTGGCGACAAATAATCTATCCGCTTTGAAGCGAAGACCGCACGATCTTCGAAACTATTTGAGATGGAAGTTCTACATAGAACAAACAAAGGCTGGGGGCGTTTTGGAATATATATTGAGTGAGAGACTGGATTGGCTTGATAAAACGCCAGCACCAGAATCACAAAATAGTAGCGCTGTTGCTACTACCACCGTTAAAGCACTACCCCCCGTCGACCCACGCTTCATGGGCTGCGTCCAAAGCGATCTCAAAATCCTTTCCAACGATTTCCCTTACGCCATGCAAAAGGGAATCGTTCATGTTGTGGTTTGGACTCGCACAAAGATTCCACTCAATAGTAACGGCGATATTACAGACGAAGCAAAATCTCTTATCCAACAATACGTTCTCGACACTTTTGTCAAGAATAAAGCGCTCGGGATTGATGAATCCGACGTCCTTTGGTTCAAAAATTGGGCTGCCTTGCAGAGCATCCCGGCACTAGAGCATTTTCATGTCTTGCTTCGTAACCCCGTCATGTCGGAACTCCAAAGCCTGTTTGGCACCGGTGGCGTCCAAATTGATTTGAGTCTATTCTGAGTCTATAGTTTAATACTGCATCTTCACTGTCATCGATCTATCACCCTATCAATTTAAGTCTACCGAGCTATCAATTGCAATCGTGAATGCGAGTGTCATTTATGTATCAAAGACCGCTAATTGTGCCTTTACTTCAGGCGAATCCTCGTACATACCACTTGGGCCCTCATACCAAAGCTTCTCAGGACTTCCTAGATTGGCTAAATTGCTAATCACTGCCTTGCTTTTGGCGATATGGCACCAGTTGTCTCTTCCCAAAATTGTACAAGACCCTATACCAGCTAGTGCATGCTGCTCCATAGCAAAGTTAATTCGCCCAATGTTGTCCGCTAAATCCACCATGACGTTTTGATAGCTTTTAATAGCGTCTAAAGACATGCCTTTGGTTGCCTCCAAAACAACATGGTCAATGCATGCCTGATATGACCTCTCAGGTACGTAGGTACATAGCGTTTCCCTCGGAGAAACAGGCTGCACATTATTTTCTTCCAGCAAGCGGCCCGAAGAGTCTTCTGTTCTTCGTAGCTCGGCGGACAAACTCTCCATTTCGGCAAGCTCTGCAAGCTCCTTCTCTAGATTGGCCATTGCTTTTTTCAACGAAAAATTCTGTGGTGATAGCGGCAGTCTAAACCCAGAACTCAAAAGGCCACCATTGCCGCTGATACTTCCTGAGCTCGAATCATACTCAGGACTGTAAATGTTCACTACTGCAAGAGGCGATGCAAAGCGGACGCTTTTTTGAGCAACCAGTTTGAGCCCTAGTGTCGGGCTTGACGTCATGAGCTCCTTCAAAGTGAGACGCTCGGCTCCGTCCAGGATGGACGACATAATACTACTACTACTACTTCCGCTTTCACCTGACTGCAAGGTGGGTTCTGGCGCTGTCAAAACATCAGCATCAACACAGCTGCTGACGAGATACTGGTTATATGGCTGGGTTTGCCCAGATCTGGCATTGAGCACCTTGTCTAGCAATATGAAAGTAGCATCGTGAGACTCTGCCGACCTTCCGCTTTCAGTTTCCGCAGGTATTGCCGTCACCAAGCTGGTTGATCTTTCGTTGCCGGCGTAAAACTGAGCAGAATCACAAAACACACGTGAAACAGGCTTGTGGATGTTACCATTGGCAGCTGCCATTGTGCACATGTCTTTGTTGTCCAAGTTGCTGAGTCCAAGGGGCATTCGTCCGCCATGTGCCTGGCCCTGTCCTTTCGACTGAGTGTTTTCAAACGCTGCCTTTCCACCCTCGCCAGCATTGTTTGTAGCATTAGGGCGCTTTGAGGGGAAATAAAAGCCTTCAGAACTGGCATCACTACTACTACAAAAGTCTGCAGAAGAAGGCTGAAGCAGCTGCTGTGCTAAAACGCGATTGGCAAGCTCATGGTACCTAATAGTTCACGAAAAAAAAGCCACGAGTTAGCTGGGATATAAAAAAGTTTCTTATCCAAACTGATATTGTGCGTACTCCTCACTCAATCCTAAGGTCGAGCCCGTGATTCCGCCAGGCTGATGAAACATTATATTAAGACCAAGGTATAGATGATGGTGAAATGCAAAAGCAAAGCAAAGGGAACTGTAGTTTCCTGAAGCGTGAAAGAAGAAGAAAGAAAAATAGCTAGTTTTTAAGCAACAAAAGGCTTTAATATCTTCATGTCGCCTGTACTTCATGACTTGATCCATGTGCTCTCCTCGAGCAGTAAGCAACAAAGAGACTGAGCTGCCCAAAGTCACTACAGACGCATTTAGCCCAAACACTTCGATGTATATGCCGAAATGTATATGCCGACGGATTTTGCAGTCCTCTAATTCTTCTGGAGTCTACCTGCTAGAGCCCCGCGTGTTGTTGTTTTAAACTGGCTTCAATCTATCGAGTAGTATTGATATTCGGTTTGACTTTATGTATACAATGGGAAGACCAGCAAAACCTTGAGCATGCGGGCAACCCCAAACATTCGAACCTGTATTCGGGTTGTTTTCAAGGTCGCTACGGCTGTAGGCCACTTGGTCTCATCCGCATCATCCGTGTTTTGATTGCGCTGGATATATGCAAGTAACTCTGAGCTAACGAAGAACGTCTCTGTCTCTGTCACTTGCCTTTTTCCCTTTTCTCACGGCAGGAAAATTGGTGTGATCAAGTGATTAAGGACAACCAAGACTGACTGGATTCAAACCAAGTCCTTCTCGATAATGAGTACAGTATTATACAGTACAGGTATATCGTAGGAACCAAACGTACTAGACCTGAGCAAGTTGTACTTCACAAACCCCGGCGGCGCCATAAGTTGTCATCATTTTCGCCATCGTCTTCGTCATCGTCGTCGTCATTTTCCTCGTCTTCGGTATCGCTAGCATCGGCCTTGTTGTGCTCCATATCCACATCCAGGCCTTGGCTGCTGCCCATTCCGTTCCCTTTTTTTGTACCGGCCGACGGCGAGACAGGGACCCTATGATGGCCCTCTCTTGTTTTTCGTGAAAGCTCCTTCATGCGATCGACCCTTCTGTATAGTTCCTCCTGCGTGTCGAGTTGCTCGAGTAAGCTGTTTGCCGCTTCTTCTTCAATCTCTGCGTCTACATCTACTTTAGAAAGCTTCGGTTTTGAAGACGAGCTGTTGCTTCCACCGCCGTTGTTTGCATGGTTAATAGCGGTGGAAGAAGTTGCAGAAGAGTCAGTGTTAGGGTCGTTGGCTAGAACGGCATCGGCCTGTATTGATCCTGCACCGCCCATAATGCCGAGCAATTCAACGCGCCGCCTAGTTCTGTGGCCATGATTATGCGCTGGCGCCTCATCTGATGGTGGCTTCAGGCTAGAGTCTCCAGCTACATCCGCCTGAAACCGTGACCACTCATCGTCGGATTCGTCGCCAATCTCTAGGTTGTTAGATGTTTCCTGTGGAGAGTGCGTGGCTGGGGCTTCGCCGTCAAAGAAGCCTGCAGGGAGAGGGCCAGTTTTCTGCCGTTTGCTAGCTATGCTGTCTATGCTGTCATTAGAGACAGGTCTTTTTGATAAACTTGACATGTCTTTGAATGAAACCTATTAGTGAATGGCTTGAAGCTGATCATATAACTTTGGCCTGTTCATGGTGTGTAGAAAATTAGATTATATAAATTATGTAAGGTATTTGTGTGATGATTATATGAATGATCCAAATGACCATGATAAATAAGAGCCATGTAGCTAGTTGGCTATAATAGTCTGGCAGCCGGAAGGACACTCTATCGATCTTTCTATGCGAATATTCTGTGTACTTGGAAACTGTAGTTCGACGTTTTCTCTCCACTCGTCAAGGCATTCCGGATGGATTTTGTGCCCGCATTCGAAAAAAGCAATCGCAACGCCTTTGATAGGAATGCCACAGAATATGCAGCCCATTAAGAGCTTATGACAATGGGCACAATACCAGTATGCTATTTTGCCCTCTTTCAACGTAGCAGCTGTATTGTTATCGGTAAGTGGGTGAGAGCACCGATGGCACAAAACGTCCAACGAAGTTTCGATCTGGCTCATTTTGCGCACTGATTCGAGCGGTGATTGCTTGATGATTTCGGCGCACACAATGTACAGTTCGTGCTTTCTCAAAAGCGTTATATAGGCCCACGTCCACTCTTCAATCATTTGTTTGGATTCAAACGCGCCGGGGTAGTCCTTCATGAACAGCATTCCTAGTGTGGCGCACATTTGTACGTCGCCTTGCTCCATTGAGTATCTGGCAGCCTGCGAAATCATGTTTTCTGCACGCCATGGGTGCGTGAGTGTTTTAAGGTAGTCTCTATATAGGTTTGTTCGCAGACTTGCGCTGGGTGGAGCAGTATTCGATTCTAAGGTAATGGCTGAAGGTTTCGGTTTTAGCTTTCTAGAAGCCTCAGGCGGGCTGATTTCACTTGACGACTGAGAATCTTCTTTTTGTTTAGGTACAGGACTGGCGGGAGATATAAAAACGCTGTCCCTATCGGTCGAATCGGGATACTCATTTAGTACTGGTAGTTTTGAATCATGAAACCCTCCAGTGGGATGGTCTCTACCTGGAACTAGACGACTTGCTGATACTGAGGCCAAAGGATATTTGTTCACTGAGGGCCTGCTAGGAACTGTAACAGGGTCAATGCATTTAGATTTTTCAGAACCCAACGTAACCCCATGGGTAACGCTGGATAAATTGGCACGAGAAAGTGCGTCTGATATTGTGTGAATTCTCTTTTCTGTGCTTGCAGTTGGTTTCATTTCCAAGTCTGAATTATCGTTGCCAAGTACACGGCTGCTTCCTTGCTCTAAACTGGCATCTAGAGAATTTGCATCTAAGGAGGAGGCAACTAAATCTCGCTCATCGGACTCTGAATTGGAAATAGAAAGCTGCTTCCTTTCATCGCCAAACTTATCTTTGTAATAAGCATCATCAGCTATTTTGACTTGAATAGCAGCCTCTGCAAAATTGAATGCAGTTGCAGTTTCGACAGTTTTACCTCTGGTTCGCTCATTTGAAGCGTTTCGTGATCGATCAGCTGAGACGGGTCCACTGTCATCGAGTGGCCTCAGCAATGGCGTACCCTCAGCCGAAGAGAGCCCTTTCAAACTTTCCGTAATTCTTGAGGCAAAAGGGTGAAGTGATCCCAAAATTGGTTGCTTTGAAGGCGCAAATTTCAAAAACGCAGTCCTCTCGCTGAATATTATTTCGTGCAAAACTCTCCAAGTATGCGCAGCTCTAAACTTTCCCGCATGGGATGCAACCAGAGAGTTATGAAGACATATTTCAACGATCCCGAGAGCCGAAGAAGTTGTAGTTACTTTTGAGTCTTGCTCTGTGTCATGAAAAATGTAGTTTTGTGCACAGAATCCAAAGTTGGTAGAGTTTGAACCAGGTATTGTCACCGTGAAAATAGCCTGATTGACGGGGGCCTCTCTAGGAACTGCTACTGGAACGCTGGGAATTCTCAAACTAGTGTTTGATGTCCAACGTTTACCATCGGCTTGTATGACCGAAACATTTTCATCTGTCAACTGCACATATTGTTCCTCGTTTTTATCTTGCACAACAAAAGAAAGATTATCTTCATGATCCCATGTTATAGCTTGTGCAGGCATATCAGTAATCACCATTCTTCTCCCTGACAGATTGTGCTGTCTAAACGTTTTGTCTTTAGAAATGCTCCAGAGAGTTTTGTTATTTCTCCAAAAAACGTCAGTGACCACGTTGGTATGCTCGTCTACAACGTAACGAGGAATGTATGGCCGCTGAGGGTTCCAGACATATATTCCGTAGTCATACAAACTCATGTTGCAGCTAACAATATCAGTGTTCAAAACCCCTATCGAGGACGACGCGTTCGAGTGTTGCAAATCAAACTGCCATCGAACCTTGGATACTGCTGAGGGAGACAGAATGACGCGATCGGGTTTTCTCGACTCCGTTGTCATGTTCCAGATTTGAATCTGCTTATCGCGGCCGCCAGAAACAATGTAATCATATTCAGGATGCCAGTCAATGGACAATCCCGTTCCTGAGTGCGCATTGATTCGGCGGTCACAAGTATTAAAGTTTCGGACGTCCCAACGTTGAATGGTGCCTGAATCGTAAATTGCAGCAAACTTTGTGCCATCGAAAGGGCTGCACTGAACCTCGCGCGTTACATCTCCTTGCTTCATAAATGCCAGACTTGGCTTTCTCCGGTCTGTCCGAAGATCCCATAGACGGACGCCTCCATCACCACTGGCCGAAAACATGATGTTGTTGTTTATCGGAGAAAAAATAAGAGAGTTTACGGCTCTATTGGAGTCTTTCAGATGAAGAGTAGACTTTGTTGACGAGTCTGCTGTCTGCTTGTCAATGTTGTACAACAAGATCTGACCGCTCGAGGTAGACATTCCGATATGACGGCGGAACTCTCCCCTGCCCCAACTCACGCAGGTAACAGCATGTACTTTCTCAAAATCTTGAGATTTCAGGCTCTCACGCAAATCTTGCACAATCGAGACAGACTCGGAATCGGTTCGTAGAATCTGGAAGACTATGTCGGTTAGAAAAGGGCAAAAATAAACGAAGACCGCTTACAATCTTTGCCAACAATTGCAACCGCATTGTCTGTAGAAGACGGGCCCATAGCAATGATCTCGCTTCGAGCCGTATGCTGTATAGAGTATGGCTTGCCAGGAATATCATTCGCGCTTGGATTCCGTGAGGCACTTGCAGTATTAGCGTTGGGCGGCAATGCATTCTGAAAGTTGCCTCCACCGTATATAGCTTTTCCAAACCTCGCGAAGGCTATGGAGGTTTTGTTGGCAGCCCGGTTGGCGTACGTGTTAGAGCTAGGCGTTTGAGAAACTGGCGCATCCCCTGAAGACGACGAGCCTGGTAGAATCCCGCCGAAAGCTAGATCAGAAACAAACGACGCTGAATTGCTTGAGGAGAAGTGCAAACTCGGCGAAGAAGCCAGACCACCCACGTTACCATCACCGTAGGAGTTCATGTCGGGCGGTTGGCCTTTATAGCCCGTGGTATTTTGGCCAATTGTCATGGTCAGAGCCTGGGGGAAAGTAAATGTGAATTACGGTACTACAAATCGTTGTCAGATGTTCAAAAATTCGATCCAAAAAGATCAATTCTAGATTGGGCAGACCGAACTGACTGAGCATGGACGACCAAGCTACGGAAAGGTCAAGTCTTGATCTGGATATCGATATCGATTTGAATGCGGATTCAGATTAGAAATCAGGGTAGGGTTTTCTATACCAACTCCACGATCCCGCTTTGTATGTATTTAGATATTGAGCTATAGCGGAGGGCGTAGATGCTTCTGTACTCAAGGGTAATGCGGTCCTGGCCTGCGCGGACCACAATTTCAGGTTCTTCTAATATCACACGGATGAAAACGGCCTTGTCCATGTCAGGCTTCTCAACCATGGAGGCTCCTCGCGGCTCGTCGTCCAAGCCTTGCAGACTTCTAGGCAGCCGTGAGAGGAATTGGTTTCGGAACAGTTTGACCATGATTTCGTTGTGACTGGTTTGTTAGACGTTGAACGTTGATTGAACATATCACTGATGAGGTATCTTTACTCACGCTTGCATGTATCTCATTTCATCGTTAGAAAGCTTGTCAACCTCTTCAGCGTTCTTGATTAGGTATAGCGTGTACTTGTCAATCTGGGGAGTTAGAATATTCCCTATCAGAACTCGTAGAGACTCACCTTGGCCAAACGCGTGCGAAGGTAACCGCGCAGTAGATATTTGACTCGTTCGAGTTCCGTTTCAACTATAAGCACCCGTAGCTGTGTGTCGTTTCCCAGGCTCATGTTCAGAGAAGTGTCTTCAATATATCTCATCTGTGATATTAGCAGTGATTCGATGTTTGATCATGGTTCCTTATTCATACTTGACTTCGCACTCTGCTCATAATGCGATCTATTAGATCTCCTTCAAAATTCAAAATTTCGGGCGCCGCGCGTTCTGCTATCCATATCCTTCGCAGGCGCTCTATATCCTTTTGTTTCCCGGCGCTTGGATCTTGTTTTTGAGAGTACTCGCGACCTGTTGTTTCTCGCCGTAAACCACTGATCAGGTTTTCCAAATCTACCGAATCGTCTCGCCTGCTTGAAGCCGAAGCTGAAGTACCAGCATATGATCCAGTAAACTCGCTTCCATCTACATCCATAGCTGAACTCATGATATCGTTGATGTCGCCGTTGTCATTTGTGACCGTAGAAAGCGCGAATCGAAAGATTAAAAAGAATTCGTTTTCATTTTCCTCCCCAAAAGATTACACCCTCTATACATCTCGACTATTCGAAGTTGTAGGCCCCTTGGCGCAATATGAGCAGCAGGCAGACCGAAATTGAGGCCAAGCGAGCCCGGATCGCAGAGCTAAAACGTCAGAGAGAAGAAAAGCGTCTTCGGTCGTCTGCTATTGGGCTTGGTGGCTTGGTATGTAAAGTTTTTGTTAAAGCCTCACGTAAACTAACATTCTAGAAACCGCCAACCCCTCTCGTTCCAGGAGCCAACAGCAATGTGAAACAGCAGCAGTCAATTGATGACTTAGTGAATAGCCTAGTAGGATCACGCAAAACGCCCGTGGATCGGTCGCCATCGCGTGGAGCGTCATCACTTTCGCACCATTCAGACATGAGATCGGACAGGTAAGTATGATGGTTCCATATGAAGAGCTTTCTAACATTTTAGCCCTGCTACTCCTAAACCGGCAGATTTAGTGTCTAATCCGCTGTGGTACACAAGCTCCATCTATCCTGTGTTTGATGTACCCCCGGCCGCTGCTGAACCAATAGTGACATATTCCAAAGGTGTGCAGACTACAGAATCGTGGACGGAGGAAGTGGAAGAAACGGGTCATAAAGGCGAGGATCTGGAAACACTGCGGAAATCAATACGACTCGAGATTGAAGAGGAGATGAGCAAAAGTCAGCGAAAGAAACGAGAGAGCGATGTGACCAATTATGGAGAAGATTCTGACATGAATGTCACTCTGGCAGAAGAAAAAGATATAGATCAGCTCGCAAGCGGCGAGCATTTTGATAAATTCTTGGGCCAATCTTTCAAAATTGTGGGACGTGCAATGGATAACGCTTATGACATTACGGTGGACTACGCGCTGGAAACAGAAAACAGCAAGCAGACAAGTGATACCCCAATAATCGAACTTGCCCAGTTTTACTCGCACTATTCCGTTGGTAGAGCTGTTACAGATCTCGACTGGTCTCCAAAGTTTCCTGAATTGATAGCGTCGTCACACACAGCGAAGCGCGATGACATGAATGCTCCAAAAGGGCTTGTACAAATCTGGAACATGAACTCTAACCGAAGCTTGCCAGAATACATCTTTACCTCGTCTAGCGATGTACTTTCTGTTAGGTTCTCTTTGTTTGAACACAACTTGATATTTGGCACGTCTTACAATGGCCAAATCATAACGTGGGATATGCGCAGCCCAGGCGCCCCGATTTTAGCCTCTCCCATGAACGGCAATGGACACTCACATCCTGTGTATTCAATAGAAATGACAGGCACACAAAACGCACACAACTTGGTTACAGCCAGTACAGACGGAACCGTGTGCACATGGACTCCCGATATGCTGGAAACTCCACAAGATAAGCTTACTCTTGTAGCGCCGACCGCGACGAGAAATGACGACTTGGCGCCTACAAAGCTTGCAATCTCGCCGCGTGACTCGTCTCGCTTTGTGGTGGGTACTGAAGAAGGTGTTATTTACCAGTGCAGCCGTTTTGGTCAGGCTGGGTCTCGCGCAGGCGTTGATCCCCGGGGATCATATCGCGGCCATGTGGCTCCTATTTCGTCCCTCGATTTTCATTCTTCTAAGGGAGTCATTGATTTCAGTGATCTATTGTTGAGCAGCAGTCTAGATTGGTCTGTCAAGCTCTGGAAAATTAGGCAGTTTACAGGTTCCGTCAATTCAAACTCACAAACTCACCATCCAGACTTGAACAATCTAGAGCCTCTGCTTGAACTCGTGCGGGAGTACGAAGTCTATGATGTCGCATGGAGCAATTTCCACCCAGCTGTGTTTGCCAATGTAGATGGATCGGGGCACTTAGAAGTATGGGATCTCACTAAGGACCTTGAAATACCTGTTACAAGAATCAAGCCCAGCACGCCCTCAAGTCTTCACAGCCCAACTGCATTGTCTCATATCGCAAACTCCCCATTGAATACTCCTGGTGCCACTGCCAATCAAATTACTGGCACAAACGCCAGCACGACGGCATCGGCAGACTCGTATCTATCAAGGCCATTAAACAGGCTGGCATGGGAACGTGGCCCAGAAAGCACTGCACGTAAAGTCGCCGTGGGAGGCCTCGCAGGCGTGGTAACAGTTTTCGAACTAGACAAGGAGTTTTTCGGAGCCCCGAAACAACAGGACTGGGTTCAATTGGAAAAAAGCATCTCTAGGTTAGACAGCAGTTTGTAAGATATTTTCGTTTTTATTTATGGTTCTTCAGTGCATGCGAATGTTTTTCAAACTTTAGAACTGAATCTCATCGTTATGGTCTTTTTAGTATGATACCTGTAACACTGGTAATTTTGCATGAGTTAGTACAACTTTTTTTTATTGATTAAAAGAATGAAAGTGCTACTTCAACTTGGATCACAGTTAACATGAATAAAACAATAAGAAAAATAATATAAAGGAAGGCCGAAATGAATCAAAAGAAAGAACAATGATAACAACGAACAAAAGCATTCCTGAACGTATGATAAAAAAAAAGGAAAGAGGGCACATCTTGACGCTTTCAAATAACCTTGAGCAACATACACATCTCTCTCTTTCTCCCCTGTCACAGCTCTATACTGAAACAGCATCCCACGTCGATTCGAACAACCCAGGCTTTGCCGCCACTGTAATAGCACCAAAAGGCACATCCTGCTCTAGCGTAACCGCATCTTTCGTAGCTAAAACCAACATTTCAAAAAACATCTTAACCTTCGTAGATTTCGTCAATGTGGGCCCCAGCATAGTGTTAAAGAACGCGCTATCATTCGAGCCGCTCAGATTCTCCCGCAACATGGCTGCAGCCTTAATTGTGTTTCGTGAAATTCCAGAAGCCGCTGCTGCCACACCTGCCGCCGACAACGCACTGCCAGCCTCGCCGTCATCGCCAGCACCAGCAACATCGTCAAACCCATCTTCACCTTCCTCGTCTTGAACAAGCGTGATGTGTGTAAGTTCGTCCAAGTCACCAAAGTCCCCGCCATCATAATGTGGTGTCGGTGCACTCAGGGGTTCATTTCTAAGCAGTTGATCGCCAACATCAATGTCAAGCTGTGTGTCCTGAAATCGGTTTTCAGCGTCTTCATCACTAGGAGCGGGAGATGTAAGACGAGCGGTTTTAGCAACGTCATCAGCTCCACCTAGATCCGTCAACGACCTTTTGCGCTTCATTATCTGGCTTACAAACTCGGGATTTACAAGTCTTGATAACTCAGGGTGAAGGCGCAAGGGATGGTAGAGCGAGTTCACAAACTTGTTCGAATCAGCAGAAAGGGCCATCAAAGCATAGTCGGTTGGGTCGGCTGGAAGTGCTCCATTCCTTTGAACGATTGTTTTGCGGTTTTCTAAGATCTGGCTGTTGGACGTCCTGATTTCAGTAACATCGTCAACTTGCGCGCGGCGTTTGATTACCGCCCGCGTACGACGAGGGGGGGCTATTTCATTTTCTTTATCCGCAATGGCCTGTGCGGTCCGCGCGTGTTCGTCATCGCCAAGAATTGACCGCTCAGTGAGTGCCTCATCGGCATGATTAAAATCAATCGCTACTGATATATTGTCACCCAAAATATCAGCATCATGTGTAGGCGTAGTAGGAGTGGCTGGGTCAGCCAGATCAAGTGGCATGCCTGGCGAGCTCGGAAGCCCAAGGTCATCGTCCATTCCCATGTCCATTCCCATAGACGTGTCAATGCCTAGCTCATCTCCCATAGATCGGTCTACATCAGGAGCCTCGAGACCTATTTCAATTTGACCCTCCGTCGTGTCACCCACTTCCTCAGGAATGGGAGCTAGTTCATCATCTTCAAGACCAAACTCAAGCCCTAAATCAAGATCTGCGTCGTCTACCAGCTCGTCGAGGTCATGGGCGCGGCTGGCACCTCGACCAATATCAATAGTATCATCCAAATCTGGAAGTGTAATATCCCTGAGAGATGAAACATGCTGCGAAGAAATCATTCTTGAGGCGCGCTGCAAAAGCGGAAAGCCAGGACCCAAATCCAGGTCCGGTTCGGGAAGTAGCAACAAATCTAAATCGGTGACTTTGTTCTGTAGAGTTAATGTCTGTGCTTTAGCAACGGTTGTTGTGTTTCTTTCCATGTCGACGTTTCCCGAGCGGAACGCCATTTTCAGCTTCAGCAAGGCCTCGTTACAATCTTCCATCAGGTAGACTGTCTTTCGGCTATAGATTCTCACCACACCGAGCAGGAGTTGACCAGATAAACGCAAAGCAAGCGGTGCACCATTATTGTCAACTATAGCCTCTACGGAGTCATTAATATCAGTTTTGAGAAACTGGCTTCGCGATAGCTTCCGCTCCATGTTTGCTGCTAGCCACACGTAGGCCAGAGGGCCATCTTTTCGTAGTAATTGTTCTGAGTAAAACATAATGTCGTGTAGGTAAAAATTGAAGCGGTACAATGACGCGTCTTTTGCGGTTCTGACTTATTTTTATCGATGCTTGAAGCAGATGGAAATGATTTCGAGTCTCTTATATACCTCAGAAGGCCGACGTTCGTCGAGAGTCCGGTTCACGAGCGTAAGTAAACAATAATAGTTTCAGATAGTGATTGACAGGTCACAGTTTCCGGTCCTGTTTCACGAAGTATAGTTCTTGGACTGTTTCTGTACAAGTGTGAAAGTCTCCTTGATAGTTGCTTGGTCCCTGTCCTAGCGAGAATGTCTAAAATGTTCTTGTAGAAGTGTTCTGAGAAGTTGGAAAAGGCTGGCTCTCGTTAAAGGTAAATACAGAAAATTAATAAAACAATTGTAAACGCGTATCTTGCTCGCGTGGTTAGGGTATTGCTGCTTTATGTCCACAACGTTGGGACGTTTAGGTAGCCAGTGCATGTGCACGTGCAGTTGGGACCTTGAAGATTAGTTGCCCGTCCGTTTAGATCGATTAAGTCTACTAGCTACGGCATTTTTGAGAACCAGGTTACTTTTTCAGGCCGCGTCTTCTGTTGTAAAAGCTTGAGTCTCGCCAAGTTGTTGTAGTGGAATAAATAAAAGTACATGCCATTTATATCTGGTCTATTTTCTTTTCAGTTCTTTTAGACAGCAAGACCATGACCGCCAGATGTCCAGCGATAAAGGCCTAGCACATCTTTTCTGCGTTTGCGTGCTTCCTCCTTTTCCTTCAAGAGCCTATCTTCCAGTGACTTGTTTTCAATCTGAAGTCCAACAGTGCTTCCCATGGGGCTTCCGGTCGTATTACTGTTCGGGGTGTTCTTTTGAGTATTATCAGAGAGAAAGTAGATCGTCCCTCGCATAACACGCCTGAAGTTACGTTGATACTCCGTATTTAAAGTAACGACACAGACTTCATGGGCGTGCACAATAGTCTCACACGCAGCAAAAACATCATGTGAAGCCTCAGATTCCACACGATCCACAACGAACAACAAAACAAAACTAGACTGCAACAGATAAATTCCAAAAAAAAAAGGCATGAGCATTAAATCCGCGTCCATGTTTAAGATTCGGCGAATGTGCTTGGATGCGCTTATTGCGTGGCTAAGCGCCTCGTTAAATTCCGGAGAAAGCATTAGCGAGTCTGGTGAATTCAACATCTCTGAAGGATCCCAGGGTACAAGCGCTAGAATGTGTAGTACGTGCGACATTTGGAACGCGTAGTCACGCCACGCGCTCTCATAAATACTGCTGCAAGGAATAGGATTCCAATTTTTGAGTGATGTCGTGTATTGTTCTAGATAAGACCGAATTGTAGGTTTCATGGTGCGCTCCAGGTCAGCAATAGAAATTATGGGATTCTGTTGTAAATGATGAAGTTCGAGCAGCGAGCCAAGAATTGTCATCAATGGCAAAAAGTAGCCAAACAAGCCCTGGCCAGTTACAAAGTGACACAATCCCTTGAGGCGATTAGGATCAAGTTCAGCTGGAGTCAGCGGCATGTCAGAATTCCACACATGATCATCCGTCGGCCTATACAGTTCTGTCGCCTCGGAGTCTAGGATAGCTAACGGTCGGTTATAACAGAGGCCCAGGTGTCGATCTACCATATATAGGAGCCACCAAGTCCTTCGCTGCTCCTCACGAGTTTCTTCTGGTAGATCTGGATTTTCAATATTTAGTTTCAGTTCTTTTCCAAGAGCCCAGGCTGCAGCCCAAAACCGCAAAGAATAGCCCTTGAATTCAGACGCAGAGACTACAGTGCCCAGTTGAATATAGGTAATGATATCGTCTAACGACACTTTCGGAGTGATATGGTGTAGCGTTGAAAGATTAGTTATTGTTAGATCCGTCAGTTTATCGATAATATATTTTCGTGTTGCTGGTGCGCCTGTAAGCATGGGATTATCCGAATGGTGTGCGGCTACTAATAAAAACGAAAATATTAGAGCCGGACTTGTGACCCTCGGATTTGTCGTCGAAAGAACGGAGGTTCTTCGCACAAGGTAGGCCAAAACATGGGTCGAATGACTGAAATATGACTCCAGTAAGTCTTGAGCCAACGAAATTGGTAGGGGAGCAAGCATGTGCTCGATTGTACGTAAGATCGGAAATTTGTAAGGTTTTTGCACAGTTCGAGCTACTGCTGGGGGTGATGGAGGTTGCGAAGGTGAGTGTCGTTCAAGGTTTTCCAAGTGGTGTAACTGAGCTCGTGTAGAGAAACTTTGTTGATATTGGTCATTGTAAGCATGGCCAGGTTGTGCACTATATCTGATTTTTTCAGAGGGGAGATTGTTTTCCACCGACCGAGGCCTTTCAACATATGGTGAATATTGCGTCTTAGCGCGTTCCGGTACCGCCGGGCTTGCTGCTTCTAGTTTTACATCGTGTGACACTGGTATGTGGTGAGGCTGTTGTTCGGCAAAAGAGGAGCTTAAGTTAAACAGCCACCCTGCATTTGGTGATATTGGTTGGTCAAAATTGATGTTGGGGGTATCCATAGATGCCGGGTACTCCAAAACATCGCTTTTACTTGCAGAAGAGCCATTCGTAGGCGGATAGGGCACTGAGGGGTTATGGTCAGTGTGCTGAAATGAAGAGTTTTGTTGGTTCAAAAATTGAGGTTCAGAGTTAGGTGTGCCATTCGGTTCTATATTATCAGAATGGAAATGCGATAGTCCTTTCAGGGAAAACTGTGAAAAGTTACTGCTCATTTGATTTGACGGAGGTTGGTCATTTTCTATATCAGCGGCCATTTTTCTGTTATCGCTAATATCTGTAGTAATGAAATCGCCTTTGGCAGCTGCTGCTGCCGCGGCCTTTTTTTCTTTAGCAGACTCAATATAAGTCTGAGAGGCTTTGCCGCGTTTAAGCGGTATTCTCTTATATCCACAGTCAAGTTTAACCTCTTTGAAAGTTAGTATTGCAAATCTAAAAACACACGCGACATACCAACACAATGTGCACAGGGATTCATTCCATCACATTTTGTTCGGAGGTGATTGCACTGGTCACACGCGCGAGTAGTACGCTTTCTCGGCTGAGAATTACTGAACGTTTTTATCAGGCGTTTTTTTGGTTGTTGAGGGATGGATTGCTTAGGGTCTAAATCATGGCCCAAGTTAATTTTAGGTGGACTTGGGCCTTGACTACTCATTTGAGAAGTCGCGAGTTCATAGTCGACGGAGCGAGCAGATTCCATCTCTTCGAAACCCGGATTTTCTTCCATGATGTTATCATTTTTTTGTGGCACTTGTTTTGTGTGTTGAGTCTGAGAATTCACACTAAAAGGGACCGGAGTTAGTGCAGTAGTCGTTGTCGCGGAAGACGAAGAAGAATAGGGCGATGCGAGCGAGCGGGAGGGAGAGCGAGACGGGCTTGTCGATTGCTGGAACGATAAAGATTTAGGGAAGGAGCTGTTCGCAGGCATTGCCAGTAGAACTGGAGATTATATAGACCAAGTGCAAAGAAAGAAGTAAAAGAAACAAACCAATAATCTAAAAAGTAGGAAAAATAAGTAGAAATAAAAATCTATCACGAGGCAGGTCTGCACCTTGAAGCGGGCTGGAACAATAACATGGCTTGCTCAAGAACTACAGGAAGCCTGAAGCTAGCGAGAATTTCAGTGGAGTAGGACCCAGAACATGGCTTGTTCAGTGCTTCTAGTGTACATGTCTGTAGACGGATGCTGGCGAGTCGCTGAGGAGACTCTGAACCCACCGCTGAACAGCCTCTCAACAGATGGAATTTTTGCTCTTTTGCTCTTTTTTGCTCTTTTCCCGTTTTCCATTTTGGCGTTTTTCCTTGAAATTCCATGTCTGACGACTTTGGTGCTTAACAGAGTGTCACTCACCAAACCCGTTTATAATGGTTGAAAAGTTTTTCCATAATACTAACTGTATGGCCAGAATCGCTATGGACAGGTTGGTAAAGAGGGGGTGTCGGGATGGCCTCCTCATTGCGCCAGAAAAAGCGTAGTATACGAGCAGCTGGTAATCCTTATAAAAAGGTCGCCGCCAATGGGGCTTGAAACTTAGAGTTGAACTATCAGGCATTAATGGATTTGGCTTCACAATGCCTTACTTTTGTCCACAGCGGCGAGAGACAGCATGAAACATTTAGTCATTCTTTAGCATCGATGCCGACGGCAAGGTTCCTATTGCGCACCAGCTGTTGGCGATCTTTGTTTGCGATGTTTCTGGCATGTTTGCAATTGCAAAGTTGGCGTTGGTAGTGCAGTGTGTGGTTGCTGGCATATGATGCTATAAGTTGAAAGTTGAAAGTTGAAATTTCGAAAGCTGAAAGCTGCGAGCTGCTGGTTGCCAGTTTGGACTTGCGGAACACGGTTGGAGACGAGAGGCTCATGCCGTGACCTTAATATGGCCACTAAAACAGTCATTAGCAATAGGCGCTTAAAGAGATCTACCAAAACTAATGAAAGAAATCAAGCATACACAATTCATTCTTGCAATATTGCGGGAAACCACTAGTCTAGTTCCAAGAGCCAAAGAGCGCCAAACGCACCCAGAACGCACAAATATGTACTAATAAACGCCATTTGTAAGCTAGACTTGCCCTTTTGTGAGCACAGCCCTATTGCTAAATGTGTTTCCTAGCGTGACGGATTTGGTGCTCCGTGACCGTTGAAGCAACTAAACCGTCCGCACAATCCTCAACCTGAACCGGGTCTAGGGCCCGCTTGAATCCAGTTGTTTCAAATGTCTCAGGGATTTGAGCAATCGATAGCTAGTCTATTGGTAGACTAGACTCCGGACCTCTGAGTACAATATCAGTCTACCGTAAAGTGTTCCATGCTGATCAAGCAAGCACTGTGCAAATGTCGTCTGCAGGGAGGAGTGTTCAGAGTGTCGCGGACATGAGTAAGGTCTCAGTTGACTGGCCTTGTTTGCAGCAACCCTTGGGACCAGGTCTATGCCGTTGGAAGAAAAAACAAATCATGACGCACGCAAGATATACATGATCATGTCTTCACATGTGTCAGATAACCTAGTCAAGTATGCATGCTGGAGCGTTGGGCACCTTCCGCTACCAAACTTGGTATATACGTTATGAGTAGACTGGCCCAAAGTGAAAGGACAGGGGAATCGACAGGTGCAGGTGCATTTCATATTTCACATTTCATCGCCGTCTCAGAGACTTCAAGACTGAACCAGTTGTTCACTATTCGCATGCTGGACGAGCGCTGTGCAAAACAATTAAGTTGATGGTTACGTCTGTCATGTTCGTCCGCCATGTGCTTAATGTTCATATATATATACTTGAAAAGATTTGGTTCTTGGTCTCAACCTGTAGACTTTCACCTTGGACGTGAGGATACCCAAGATGCAAGAATACTCAAGCGTTCAACTTACACCAGCGAGCCACGATCGCAAAACATTTGTCGCATTTCTGTGACTGCTCCAACAACACGACCTCTGTGGTGGCTGTTTCCAATATCTCTTCCATCAATTTTCCAGATATATAATGCCATGATTCATGCTCTTTTCACTTTCTTCTTTTCCTTTTCCCTACCATCAACTCCTCTGGGAATCTGCCTCTGTTTATTAATACTCATCATGTCTCTTAAAAACTGGATCACGTCTTTTCCTTTGCAGCAGTACGCCAAATCTTTTGCCTGTGAGGCGTTAGTCAAGGGTATTAGATCTGGACCAGTACCAAAGCACGTTGCTTTCATTATGGACGGTAACCGTCGCTTTGCCAAAACCAACAATTTAGAGCTCGGGGAAGGTCATCTCGCGGGGTTTGACAGTCTTGGAAAAGTACCTTGAGAAACGTATATCGACGCTGTGCTAACCTTCGTCAGGTCCTGCAAATCTGCTATCAAGCTGGAGTGCAAGTTTGCACGATTTTTGCGTTTTCCATTGAAAACTTTAATCGTCCTCAGCACGAGATTGACTCTCTTTTCGATATAATCCGAACTAAACTCGCCGTCATTACTGAAAAAAAGTAAGTCTGCCGTGCAAGTTATCAATTAGGCGAGGCGTTAACAAAGTATCTAAAATAGTAGCCTCCCGTCCCAGTTTGACCTCAAGGTTAAGATTCTCGGCGACCGATCGTTGATTCCAGACGATATTATGGAATCAATTTTGCGCGTAGAGAAGATGACGGAAAATAATAAAACTGGCGTGCTTAACATTTGCTTTCCTTATACTTCCCGCGATGATATCAAACAAGCTATTGTTCGCGTTGCTCAGAAAGTAGAGAATAAGCAGGTCCAAGTTAATGATATCGACATCAAGCTATTGGAGAAGGAAATGTACACGGGAGAAAGTCCCGATCTCGATTTGATGCTTCGTACTAGCGGAGCTACTCGGTTTAGCGATTTCATGATTTGGCAGAGCTGCGACAACTGTCAGGTAGAATTTATTGACACCTTGTGGCCAGCCCTTACCAAGCTGGACATGATCAAAATTCTTTTACGATGGGGCTATAACGAAACCAAGAAGTTCAAGTCTGCCGAAATCATGCAAACAAAGCGCAGAGTCTTGATTAAGAAACCGCCTATGATCTCGGTGACTGAGGTTGATAGGTCAGCCCAGGCGGCGGCAGGTCAAGCAGGAGCAGCTCAAGTAACAGCCGTCTGAAGATGCCAATTTTGCGAAGCTTGAGCCTTTCCACTGGGCCTCCCGCGAGATGCCTTGAGAATGGCGCTTGAGCATCCCTATTTGGCGCTAGATGGAGTAACAAGTCGTCTGTTGCATGGAACCTGCGTAAGTGGTGGAGTTTATAGTGTTAATAGTATTAAAAGGCCTACTATAGGCGAAGAAAATATATGCTTTTATAGTGTATCCATTGACAGAGAGCGTGCATAAATAGCGCCCACTATTCCAAAAGCAGAAGGGGAATTCACAGAATGGTTATCCATCGCCTCCTGGCGCAATGCCGTTTACTGTTGACTCACAAGAAGTTCTGGATACGGACAGTGACGTAATACTGCATACTGCTATGACGTCGATATGTGTAATAGTTTGGTACCTTTTTTATTTGTTTTTCCTCTTAATTTTCACATTTTTTTTTTCTTTTAATTCATTTTATGGAATAAAAACGCATTGGTACTCTCTCGTTGCTGTCCTTTTTCACCGATATTCTTCTTTCCTCGTACCTTTCATCGGGACTTAAAGATACTTTCATGATCCAGTGCCTTCTGCAACTGACAAGAATCCGTTTCTTTGAACCTGTCGAGCTTTCCAGAAAACACTCCATCGGCTGCAACACCAGTTCTTCGGTTATTTCGTCACCAAAAACAATCAAAAAGCTTATTAGTAAACGACAGGCGAGAAAAGAAAAAAAAAATAGAAACTACGGCCATCATACCTTTTGCTAGTACTCTCTCTGCTTTCACCAGCAGGTCACAGATGGAGGCCTTCTCTCGTATTGCTATATCATGTCGTACCTGAACAGCCCTCACGTTCATCTTCACCAGCAGCAACAGCAGCAACAGCAGCAGCAGCAGCAGCAGCAGCAACAACACCAACACCAACATCAACAAGTGCACGCGCAGCAGCAACAACACGCTCATCTCCAGTCTTCGAACCCCCCACTTCAGCAGTCCCCGTTACACCAGCAGCAGAATTTGCATCAGCAGCAGCAGCAACAACAACAGCAACAACAGCAACAACAGCAACAACAGCAACAACAGCAACAACAGCAGCCTCAAATGAATCTCAACAGATTTTCAAACTCACAAACAAGCCTGGCGAATCCCCTCTACGTGATTCCTAGCCGGTCGACCCAAGACCTCAATTTGCGACAGCCTCCAGGACACCTCTCTCCTACAGCGTATTCGCATCTTCCTGTGCAGGCTGGTTCTCACCAGCTACGCGCAGTTGGCACGAGTGATCTTTCAAAAGGTCCTCTTGTGGCTACATCTGCCTCAGGAACAAACATGAATATGTACCCAACCCAGCCTGCCACACCAAACTCGGCAGACGTGTTAAATTTCAACGATTCTTCTGGCGGCCTCGCGTACCCTAGCGTAACCCAGTTGCACTCACAGCTCCCGGGCTTAAGTCAGCAGCAGCAGCAGCAGCGTAATACACCGGATCCCTATGACACACTCTTGAGTACTTTGACACCACCGATTGGCGGAAATGGGCCTAATGGAGGGCAGGGAATTTCTTCTTCAAACGAAGGTAATGGCTCAGGCGCTACGTCCCAATCTATATCTAATGTACACACGTCAACGCTACCCGCAACATCGGCGTCACTAAGTAGCGTGGGTATCATGGGTGGGGGTGCACCCTTGCAATCGCGCACGGAATTTTCTCGAGCCCAGAATCCGGCAGGACCGCAACTTGGGACCGGATTTCTACTAGGGCCAATGGATCTGAACAATATCGCCAACATCCAACCGCCATCACAACTGGCCCAGGGCCTCACCCACGAGCAAGCTCAAATGGGTCAACAGCAGGTGGCCGGCGGTAATCTAGTGCAGAAAGCTAGCCCGCGTGGAACGGCAGACCGTCAATTGTCAGATGGTGGTACGCGTAAGAAACGTCGCAAGGCTGAAGAAGCCGATGGTGCCGCTGGACAAGAATCAGACTTCAAGTATGGGTTTGGTATGCCGAACAACAATAACAGCAACTCAAAAATGAGCCCTAAGACAGGCAAAAAGAAATCCACCTCGCGCCCGTTGGCCTGGACTAAAGAAGAGGAGGACAAGCTACGTAACCTTGTAAAAGGAGGAACCAAATGGCCGCAGATTACGCAGGAGTTTCCTAACCGATCAGCAGGAGCAATAAAGAAACACTTTTACGCTGACATGAAGCATACTGTGTGGAGAGAAGCTGAGGACAATTCGCTGCAGCAGGTTTTCAAAGAGGATGAAGACGCCAAATGGAAACGGATAGGCGAAAAGCTTGGTCGTCCTGCTAAGGCCTGTGAAAAGCGCATGAAGGAGCTCATGAGCGTCAAGAACGAGGGCGAGTATATTCCGCCGTCGGAAAGCGAATACTCGTTGCATACGCAGCATGTAAAGGAAGCGGCTGCTGCCGCTGCGGCAGCGGCTGGACAGCAGCAGCAATATGAATCCTCTAACAGTCTGCAACATCAACAACAACAGCAGCAGCAACAACAGCAGCAGCAACAACAGCAGCAGCAACAACAGCAGCAGCAACAACAGCAGCAACAACAACAACAGCAACATCAGCAACAACAACAACAACAACAGCTGAAGATGGCTCAAATTGCCAATCAATAATGATCCATAATTACCAAAATCCAGTCCTACTAATGTTAGAGCAATTCTGGCTAGCTATAATTCTAGTGTAATTTATATGATCTGTCATATCTTCTCTATATCTTGCAATAAAATCCATTCTTAACAAATTGCGTACTAGACAAGGCTAGTACTATAGCTATACAGCAATAAATTCCTGATATCTGGGCTGATAATTCAACGTTATGACTTGTCTAAGCTTAAACTTGAGCATCTTATGTTAACGTTTCGGCGTAAAAATGCCATGTTTAAGGTGCTTGTTGCTTAAGAGCGGTGATAATTAACAGACTCGCTAGCCGCAAAAAAGGTAGCTATGTAATTAATGTAATTTCGAAAGATCAGAATGTGATACCAATGTAGTACCTCATGCACTTCTCAACATATATTTTTGCTATGAAGAGTACTAACATACCGGTGATATTGATGGGTTGTTCATATCGAGCATGTTTACGTATCTGAGAATCTGAAGCAGGGAAAATTGGTTATTCTGATATTTTGCTAAGAAAGACATCAATTGCAAGCAAACCAGGCGTAGCAATTACATTCGCTAAGCCATCATTATCCCATCATCTCATTAACGGTTGCTACTGGATTACAGAGAGCTCATTGCCATCCTGCGACTGTCATTCCACTACAGGCCAAAACAGACTGAGATCTGCTTCTCTAAACTGCTCAGCAAACGGCTGGCTTTTTCGTACTATATAGTATAGTATGTGCAAAGCAACTTTTAGCAGGTTTCAGCAAGTCTCTTGCCCATAGCCCGTCATATTAACGGCGTGCTCAAACCCTAAACCGGACTGAAAATTACTCTTATCCCAATTATACTGTGGAAACTTGGTACGCACTACGAAATCGATATGAGAAAAAAATTTCATACAGCTCTCGCGTTGAGCTTTACATAGTTGCAGTTGATCTCAGCACAAAAATACCAGAAACAATGGCTCACGCTCAGAATTACATGGTCGTGGACGGCGTCCTTAAGGACCTGGTTGAAGATCTCGCCAATTACATCGACGAAGTCAGCCCTCCCTCCGAAAACGAGGCCACTTTTGCCTCCTTCATCGAGAAGCGTCTGGTTGAAGACTCTACAAATGAAGAAGCTTCTGCTCAGCAAGAAGAGATTTTTGAGGCCATTGCGGAAAGAAGCGCTGCTCTTTCGAAGGGTCCTGAACGCGAATTCGAGGCTCAGTACAACTTGGCTTTTCACATCCTCACATTTTCCTCCAACTTGACCGCTATCTTGCCTGTCTTGCTCAAAAACCTCTCAACTCCCCCTTCCTACAAAAACGGCCCGAGCCTCGCTCTTGCAGTGCTCACCAATCTCTTCAACATTCTCCCTGTCTCATCCCCCCTTAGATACCAAGTATTTTTGGCGATCCTTGATTCTGCTGCCGCGACCAACAACATCAGCCTCATCGTTTCTCAAATCAAGCATCTCGATAAATGGCTGAAGGATTGGAACGTTGATGAATCCGCACGCAAAGAGGTCTACGTCAAGATCAGCTTACTTCTTACTGCTTCAAGCGATAACGAAACAGCATACCAATATCTCCTGTCCGCCTCTACTGCTGAAGCTTCCCTTTGCACCACTCTCTTGGTCCAAACTGCAATCAAAGCAGGAACTATTTACGACTTTGACGAACTATTTGCCCAAGAAGCCGTTCAATCTCTCAGAAAATCTGACGCTTCTCTGTTTACTCTTCTTGAGGCTGTTGCGACTGGAGATTACGCTGCTTTCAAAAGGACCGATCAAGCTGTATTCGCTAAGAACAATCTCGACGCGACACAAATTGATCGCAAAGTCCGCATACTTGCTCTGGCACGAACTGCATCGCAGGCTACTACCCGAAGCGTCTCTTACGCAGTGCTATCTGATGCTATCGAAGTAACCAATAAAGAGGTTGAGGTGTGGATCATCGACGCTATTCGTGCTGGCCTTCTCGAGGGCCGCCTGTCACAAATGTTGGAAAGCTTTACTATCCACCGCGCCACCCCAGTTGGAAAGTTTGGTGACAAAGAGTGGAAGACTATTGCTAGTAAACTTGATGACTGGAAGGCAAGCTTGAAGGATATTTTGGAAGTTCTGAAAAATGCACGGGAAAGTGCCGAGAAGGAAGAAGAAAAGGCGAGTAAGCAAAAAGTGCAGGCTCCTCTCGTGGCCACAAAATAAAAGAAGGAAAAAAGGAAATGGAAGAGACACAAACTACTAGATTGGTTAACGTTTAGACTTGTATTGTATTGTATTTTGGCATAGTAATGTTTGTTTATTGATGAATTATGATCCAAGTGTGTGTAGGCGGCGCGGAAAGTCGTGCTTTTGCCCTGAAACGAAACTTTGAAGTATCCCAAAAGCCGTACGGCTGAAGCAATAGTTAGCCCTAAGCCCTAACTTGTAGCTAAGACCTCTTCTGTAGGAAAGTTCAAAAAGACAGTCACACACAGTCTAACAATACCCAACCCACACAAAAAGCAACGAGAAGACCGGTGTACTCTATCAGATTTTTCGCGGGTGAAGTACGTTACACTCAAAAATTTTCCTTCCCTTTGCGAACTCCCCCTCTTATTTCTCTCCTTCTCTTTTCCTTCATCGTGTGTTTCTTCATCGTTCGACAAGACTAAACACTACTAACGATGTCTCACCGTAAATTCGAAGCCCCCAGACACGGTTCTCTTGGGTTCTGTAAGTAGTCACAGTCTTTGCTGGTTCAATTACTGCTAGTTACGCCCGTTCAATCCGCTAACGTCCAACAGTGCCCAGAAAGAGAGCGGCCCGCCACAGAGGAAAGGTGAAGTCTTTCCCTAAGGACGACAAGACCAAGCCTGTCGGTTTGACTGCTTTCCTTGGTTACAAGGCCGGTATGACCACCACTGTTCGTGATCTTGACAGACGTGGATCCAAGATGGACAAGCGTGAGATCGTTGAAGCCGTCACTGTTGTCGACACTCCTCCTTTGGTTGTCGTCGGTGTTGTTGGATACATTGAGACTCCCCGTGGTCTGAGATCCCTCACTACTGTCTGGGCCGAGCATCTTTCCGATGAGGTCAAGAGACGCTTCTACAAGAACTGGTACAAGTCCAAGAAGAAGGCTTTCACCAAGTACGCCAAGAAGTACGCTGAGGGCGGTGCTGCCGTTGAGCGTGAACTCGAGAGAATCAACAAGTACGCTACCGTTGTTCGTGTTCTTGCCCACACTCAAATCCGCAAGACTCCTCTTGGCCAAAAGAGAGCCCATCTTGCTGAGATCCAGGTCAACGGTGGTTCCATCGCTGACAAGGTTGCTTTCGCCAAGGCTCACTTTGAGAAGACCATCGACGTTGCCTCTGTCTTCGAGCAGGACGAGAACGTTGATGTCATTGCCGTCACCAAGGGTCACGGTTACGAGGGTGTTACCGCCAGATGGGGTACCACCAAGCTCCCCAGAAAGACCCACAGAGGTTTGAGAAAGGTCGCCTGTATCGGTGCCTGGCATCCTTCCCACGTTCAGTGGACTGTTGCCCGTGCTGGTCAGAACGGTTACCACCACAGAACTTCCGTCAACCACAAGGTCTACAAGGTCGGTAAGGGTGACGACGAGTCCAACGGTTCTACCGAGTTTGACCGCACCAAGAAGACCATCACTCCCATGGGTGGATTCGTCCGATACGGTGAGATCAAGAACGATTTCCTCATTCTCAAGGGTTCCATTCCCGGTGTCAAGAAGAGAGTTGTTACCATCAGAAAGTCTCTCAAGGTCCACACTTCTCGTAGAGCTCTCGAGAAGGTCTCGCTGAAGTGGATCGACACTGCCTCTAAGTTTGGTAAGGGTCGCTTCCAGACTCCTGCTGAGAAGCATGCTTTCATGGGTACTCTCAAGAAGGACCTCGAGTAAACGGGTTTATCAGTTCGATTTATATGTTTCAAAGGAATTCAAAGAAAAAGTTTTTGTGTATGTAGATTTAATGAACCGTTTATATTCATCTCTTGTCAAACACGTATACTCTTGCCTTCCATGCAGTTATTTATTCGTACCGGGCAGTTAACTTTCGTGCTGCAATTGTATGTGGGAAAGGAATTCCAAATAAATAACCGCTAGACATGACAGCCACGTTCCTTCACTGAGGTTCACACTATAAAACTGTAGATGTATACAGGTACAAATTTAGTGTAATACTATGTATACACTGTATGTATGATGTATATAAATAAAAATGAAAATGGTTTCTTAGCGAGTGGTGTTATGATCCATGATAAAAAGATAAATGAAGAAAATGATATAAAAACGATAAGTACCTCGATATCGAGCTCAATGAAAGATCCCCCTGGTTTTTTTTCTTTTGTTTCCCTTTCTTAGTTCCTTCGACTTCTTTAATTCCCTTGACTCCTCAAACGCCATTAGTTTATTCTTTGCCTGTACCTGATTTTGCCTTGCGTTTAGCCGCCTGTTCCTCATCGAACTTGGCTTGTTCGTCCGGTAACATGACGGATTCCGCGTTAGGATTTGCTTGAAGCCATTTCAAGTGATCATTGATGCGGTCACAGACGTCGACCAAGGCAGCTTCTGTATATTTCTCATCCCAGTGCTTCATTGAAACCTTTTGTTTTAGTGCCATATCGCAGACCATCCATCGGCCTTCTTCCCACATGAGCATTTCCAAATCCATCACGGTCCCAAAGCTGCCCGTTTTCTTGGCACCGGCCTTGATGCTTCCCATTGAGCCAGCGCCTTGAATCCCGAAGTCTCGTGCATTGTCCTTTACTTTACCATAAAACCGCATGCGATATATTTGCGATTCGTTGCGACGTGGATAGCGCAAAGGGTTTCCAAGCACAACACTAACTGGATCCATTTTGTTCATATGATTGTGGACGAAAATGGGCATAGCTTCCTTTGTGGTGGCCTTGGCTACATGGAGCTGGTAATCCTGTTGAGGATCTAACTGGAGCATGGCAACGCCATGGTACCCATCAGGACCGTGAAACCCGCCAGGTCGCACACCGGATTGCACATAATAAACTGGTTCATCGAGAACAGTTGCGGCTGCTGAAAATGTTTCCTTGTCTCCTTCGCCCATAGCACCCTGTGATAGTAGAGGATAATACGTACTGTATCCATAGAGGTTGTAGTACGTGGCAAGCAAAAGCGACCGGAAATGATAACGTTTCGAAACAACAATTTGGCCAGACTCCGATGACATGTCAGGCATGGAGCCCTCAAGGTGGTGAAGCGGGACACGGGCGGCACTGCCTGTCGCTGTTAGATCTCCGCGTATCCGTTCCCCAAGCTGAACATCTGTAATATTGTAGAAATCAGGAGACGTTGTCCGTCGCCAAAAATCTGGCCACAATATGTAGCCTGCGGTTTTGAAGGGTATCGAGTCGAATATCTCTGCAGGATTTCGGATAGGTAGATTGTCGGCATCCAGCATAAGCAGGTTTTCAAACGATGAAACCAACAACGACAGGCCCTTGTATTGGAACCCTTGAATGCTGAAATTTTCCATGACATCCTTGCCAAGGCTATCCTCTAAAGATACACATTTCGCATTGAGCGATGGAAATACCTTTTCGCATAATTTCTCATCGTATTCTTTAGGTCCTTCGATGAAAACTTCAACCGGAATATCCAAGTTGACACGACGTAGCATTCTTATACACGAAACAGCCACGGGCATGAATTTGCCACCTCCAACTATCACAATTCCAGTGCCCTCATAAAACTTTTCTGGGTAAGTTCTCGGCAAGTGGTCCACCACAGCTCTGTGGGTTTTGCGCAGTTGTTCCATGTCTGCCTCGTCGATTTTCAAGTAGCTGGAAAGTTCCTTCAAATCAAACGGGTGTTTCTTTGTGTCGCTATCGCTCGGCGCTTTACCATTTGGATAATTGTCCAAAGGCTTTGGAAGATTTGGCCTTGCGGTATAATACATTTCAAAGAGGCTCTTGTAGAATTTTTGGGGAGTCGATTTTGCTCCAGGCGTGTAAGTCGCTCCCATAATTCCGTCATCATCGCCACTATCATGGTAAGTATGCTTCTCTGGAACTGAGATCTTGGCGCTGTCTGAGTCAAGTTCTGAGTTTGACGGTAGGGGTTTGATGTTGGAATCAACAGCATGTGCCTGTTCTCCATTCGAAACTTCTCCTGAGCCTGGCGTCAGCCATCCCAAGTTGTTGAGAATGGCCGATTGGTGTGTAGAGTCTACCAGATACACATGCCACGGTGCAACAAAGTATGTAATGAAGATTAGGGTCGCAAATACCAGGACGTAGAAGCCCATTTTCCTGCGTGGAATCAGCATGGTAACGTAGTTTCTGTGATGTGGTTGAATCTTTTTTGCGTCGTATATTTTTCGCGTGCAGAAAGAGCTGATTCGTGTAGTGCGGTGTCTAAACGGGTCAGCAAACATATCAAATCAGAAGCCTCGAGAACCGAAGAACCAAATAGTTACTTACTTGGTAGATTGGTATAGAGCTGGGTACATACACGTATGGGGGAGGAGAGAAATTTGAGAAAATCGAGTGAATAGAAAGAGAGAAGGGAGAAAGTTTCAGTGGCATTTATAAACACACCCCTACTGAATGGCCTATATTTGGCTCCCTTGGTGTATGACAGGGATCTACATATTCAAACGCTCTTCCTCTTCATTACCAGTCGCACACAATTGCGATATGCTATCAATAATTATTTTCACTGTGGAGCAAACATTTTGAATCAACCTATGTCTTCCGCGTTTTATCATGGAACTGGTCACCAGGAGTGCGGGCTAATTAGATAATGTCCAACTTTAGCTCTGAGACATGAGCGAACATGCTGAGAACGTTACAAACCTAACAGTCTTGCTATAATCACCACTTCACATTACACTATCTAAAGATTCTATCCAACAACAGCATTTGTCCCTTTCTTATCTTCCCCCTAAAACCCACCAAAGCCGGTGTTTTGGGAATTCAAAAAGCCACTTCCGTTGACACCACCCTGTGTGATCATCAGCCGAGTGTTTGCACCTAGAATAGGCTGCTCTTCTTCCTTCTTTTGGTTCGCCAGTTCGCGCGCTTTCCGCTCCTCGTTGTCTTTCTTGAGCTGTGTGACAATGTCTCTGTTCTCGCGCTCGATATTAATGAGGTAAGGCATGGTGTAGTCACTGAGCCCATAGATCCATGAAACCTCGGTTACAACGTCCTGTCTTATGAGATCGTAGCATGTGTACAATGTGGCAACGTAGCATTCTTTGTTGCCAATATCAACGAAATATCGAAGCAGTTCCTCAGCAATCTCAGGTTTAGCAGAAGTAGCGGCTGTGTCAATTGCGTCTTTCCACAACTTATCTTCCTTAGAAAGAGAAATGCTCTTTGCCCATTTCTTGTTCTTCTTGTACAGATGAGCAGCAATCTGGCGGAAGAAAATCAGATCATGCTTTTCGAGACGCTCGGCCAAGTCTAGTGGATCGTAACGGTCGAATGAATCCACAGAATCTTTCAGCGATTTGTAATCTTCTTCTTCTATGAGGAGCTCGTGAAGCGCAGTATTGACGGTAGAGATGTTTTGCTGCTGTACAGCAATCAAAAATGGCTTGATCATAGGCAGATTGTCACTTTTCTTGAACATTTTGACGACACGTCCAACGTCAACACGAGGAATGAAAACGGACAAAAGGTCAGTAATGAGTTGCGGCTGCTCGGCCATGTAGAAATTGATAGCCTTGTAGTAAATCTCCAAATTGGCAACTTTGACAATAATGTCTTTGAAAGAGCTGTGCTCGAATGCATCGGACGATCTCTCAATCATAGCTAAAGCAGCATTATCCCACTCGTCGTAGTGGCAGTACAAAAACACAAGCTCGGGCCATAGATGTGCCTGCTCAGTAGCTCGGATAACCTTGGGAATGTTGATACGAGACCAAAAAAGCTTGAGGTGCTCCATCAATTTCTCGGGCCTGTACTTGGAATACAAAATTCCCAATTCCGTAAACATGCCCATATGAGCGCGCTCAAGAACAAGACCCTGTTCAAAGAGCGATATTAGTTCATCAAAGCAACCAATATACTCGTAGCGCTCAACAAGATCCTGCAGCTCTTCGGCATGAACAATGAGACTAAGGCCACAAATCTGGGCAAGTCTAAACTCCTTATGCTCAATACATGCCTCGTTCACTTGCTTCCAGACACTAACGCTACTCGCCTTGCGAGCACACTCAACGGCACTCTGGTAATCATCTAAGAACACAAGCGTGGATGCAAGCTTGGCCCAGTTGGAAACGCTCGTGAACAAAATTTTCGCCGCCTCGTACTGTTTCTGCTCATAGAGCTTGTCACCTACTGTCTCGATATCAGCGACGTTTGGAGAGTTGATCAAATCCTTAAGATCATGAAGCCTTTCAGTAGCGGCATAGCTGAACAACAGCTGGCCATCAATGACAGGTTCACGTAGGGTTTTGCGAGCCATGGTTAAGAAAGAGATAAGATCCTCGTCTTTGCCCGCGTGGGATGCAATTTCAATAACCTCCTCATAGTTGCTAGGATCTTTTGCCTTGATGTAAGACTCAATGGCATCAGAAATCCTCAGCCCATTGAGCTGGGCTTTACCGAGTTGGCTCCAAAGCTCAGGAGTGTCAATATTTTCAGCATAAGCCTCTGCGCGGTCAAGAGAAATAATGTTGTCTATTAGGACTGTCAACGCATCAAGATGACGTTCCGCTTTCTTGAAAACTTCAAAAGCTTCTTCGTTCAATCCGTTCTCAATTGAGATTTGAGCAATGTCGTCAACGTCGTAGTTCTCCAGGCGTTCAATATATGAAGATACCTTGGATTTGTCAGACTTTATGGCAGTGAGAATCATAAGATTCTGCAAGTTTTGATTGTCGCTGAATGGAGAAGGCTCCAAAATGATCTTTTCTAAAAGCTCAATGAGTTCTGTAGGAAGATCAGCAGCCAAAAAAGACTTAACAGCAATAGACACGTCTTCGGGAGATGTTGACTCGGGAACAGCCGTACCCACCACTTGGTCGATGAGCGATCTGCGATGAAGATTATCCTCAGACAAAGCAAAGGTCCAAAGGTCCGAGTCGGCGCGTCCCACCAGGTAACGAGCCTGATGTTTGTACATTGCATTTTCATTCGTAATATGAATGAGCTCAATATCGTTTTGGCCTTTTTCGTACGCAATGTAGGCAAGATAAGGATCACGCTTTTCACAGTATTTACCAACAACCAGAGTATTATAAAGGTTGTTTTCTTTCAAAAACTTGTCTGGGTTGTTGTTGCTGTCAATGTATATTTTTGCAAGAGCATCATATACAGCGCTTTCCTGGGAGCCTCCATTGATAACAGCTTCCAGAAAAGGCAGAAGAATCTTAAGTCTGTTTCGCTTTTCTACTTCGGCAACAAGTGGCTCAATTGGAACTTGACCCACAACAGACATCAAAAGAGCTTTGATCACAGATTCGTCACAGTCAACATCAAGAAGCCCAGCAATGACTTGAGGAGTACGAGAAGGGTTGACCCGCTGAACGTAGACCTCAATAAACTTGAATTGCTGATTTTGGTAAAGGTACAAAACCAAATCGTGGATAAAATCAAACCGATCACACACAATGATTAAAGGCAGCTGATCTGCAAGTTTGACATCTTTCAGAAAGTTTTTGACCTTTTCAGGATTGTAATGGTTGTTGTCTCGAGCGATGCGCTCGATCTCACTAAACTGGCCTATAGAGGCAGCAGCCTGAATATACTTGAGAACGACGTTAGGATCTTCACTGATATTAACAATGCTTTGCAAGTAGTAAAACAATCCCTCCGGAGTCTTGTAGCTCTCGAACAACTTTATCAAGTTTAGAGCGCCAACAAGCTCAGAGTATTTTGTAGCAACTTGAATCACAATTTGAAGGTTCTGCCTGATGTTGGTCTTTAGCATTTCATCGAGACAAGCAATGGTCTGCTCGACAGTGAGTTTGCCAAAGAAATTGACAAGCCATTCAGGATTAATATTAGAGACCTGTGCCAATACTCGCTTAATGTCTTTGAGATCGTCATAGTGTTCTAACGCTCTTTGGATAAGACCTGTCTGTTCACAGAGTTTGGCAATGCGGGCGCGATCGTAATGGGAAAACATTTCGTTACCAAGGATAGCATCAGCAACCTGTGGGGCATTTAGTAAGTTAACTTCGAGAAGGCGTGTTTGCAGATGAGAGTGCTCAGGCAGATTGTCCTTAAGGGCGTCTAATAAAAAGGCTGTAGCCTGTTGAACCAGGTTTTGGGAAAGAAAAACATCTGTGATTTTTTCGAGATCTAGTCCGGCAACTTTTTGATCAACGAGCTGAGTTGCAAACTCAGCGCCTTTCTCGGGATTAGCAGCTACAATGTTGCGGAGTAATAAAGTGTAGTCAGGCTTGTAGCCAACTTTCTGGCAATATGGGAGGATTTTGTCAAACAGGCCAAGCTCACCAAAGCAAGTAACGACCTTCAGTGGCACGTTGGCCCGCAAGTATATGCTCAACGCTAGGTTGGTGTCGCGGGTACGTACAATATCACCAAGTTCCTCTGACGACTCTAGTTTATTTTCAGAAAGCCATTTTTCGAGGAGAGGCTTGCGATCTTGCTCCAATACAGGGCGAGCTAGTTCAATGGACTCAAACTTGTTGAGAGAACCCTTGTCAAGAAGAGTACTAAAGTATTGCAGAATAGGAAAGACTTGGCCAGGAGGAGCCTGAATGCTCTTGAGACGCTGGACAGTCTCTTGGGTACGAAGGATGCCACGGGGAGAGTTGGCCGCAATTTTCGCTGCCTCACTATAGTTTCCGGAGTTGAGGAGCTGGTTAAATTGCTGTTGATATAGGCCATCAGCGCCTTGGAGTCCGCCTCTTGAAGCCAAAGCAAGTGCGAGACCTGAATTTCCAAGGTTGCTAAGAATGTATGGCACAATTGTGTCTTCATTAATTGAAACAGAGAGAACCTGACCTTTTCTGTTGATGGCAATCACACCCGAGGTTGCAGCATACTTTGTAGCGGTGAAGACGGAATCAGAAGAGATTCTATTCATAAAAATACAAACGCCGCTTTCCAGATCATAAAGATGGATGAGACCATACTTCGTTATGATGTAGATGATGCCGTACTTGTTTGAGACTTCAACAGAGACAGGGAAATCATTAGGCAGCTCAGGAGGGAAGTAAAGGTCCACAGCTTTCTTTTGATAAACCGGGTTTCCTTCTTGGTGGTCGATTTCAACGATGTGGAGTTTTGCACCAGTTGCAGTTCTGTTGGCAAAAGTGAAAAGTCTGGTATCTGAGCTGGCACCATCCAACCTGAGCAGACCAAAAGCCGCAGCATGACCTTCAATGCCTTGTGAAATGTTTCTTTCCTTTGAATAAAGCTGAATGTGGCCAACAATGCGGCCGTTTTCTTGAGCAATACCAACAAGCGAAGACCATTTGCCGTCAGAGTTGACATGGTAATTGATGATTTGGTTACCTGCCAGAGTTTGATGTCTTTCGGTAAGTCGCACAGGTGCGTTTTCTGAAGGATTCGTGACATCCCAGTGATAAATTGAAGTCTCTGAGACAAGACCAAGGGTTGAGTCAGATATCCAATTCCAGAAGATAATGTCTTCAGTAACGGTGGCCGACTTAAGTCGCTGTTTGGTGTCTAAATTGAAAACCTTGAGTTTCGTGGTGTTAGCGGCTGCACTATAAATTGTGTAAAAGTTTAGTAAATACCTGAAGGGTCTTTCCCTGTGCTCGCAATGCAATAATGAGCTGCGAGGGATTCATGATAGCCGATTCGGCTGACATATTTTTTCTAATGACGCTGTTGTTCTCATGGAGGTTTATGATGGCAACCGTGTTACCGCTTGGAGTAGATTCTCTGACGCTGCATCGACATTAACATAGGTAAATCGAAAAGGGAGGGGTAGAAGAAGGCTTACCAGACATATTTGTCGCTCTCAAGTGTACAGGTTGTGAATCCAATAGCATCTTCAGAGACATTCAACGAGCTGAGCAGCAGATGCTCCTGAAATTTAATGGGTAGATCCCCAGACATGGTGTGAGATAAGGATCAGATGCGTAGAAAGGTGCAAAAATTATGGGTTTCCCCCGTAGTGAGCTATTGAGGCAGGGGATGACTATGGATGAGGGATAAGACGGTGGTGATTGTAGAGTTGAGAAAATGCGGTAAATTAAGATGGAGCGATTAGTATTTAGGTAAACAGAACAAATTGAACAGCTTGTCAAGACGCAGACGCATCACACGGACATAAAACGCGAGCACCATAGTGCACGCCCAAGAGACCTACAAATACAAAATAGCACTTTTTTACCGCAAAAATTCATAAAAAGAACAACTGTATTTTTTTTTTTTTTGATTGTTTAGTTTTATATATTCAAAACTACAAATTCTGAATCCCATAGCAAAACCTACAGGCTATCAGTCCTACTCACAGACAAACGTCCTACAGCATAAAAGTTAGCAGAGGTTCGCGATCAGATCGAACAAAAGATTCTTCACTCAAGGCTCAGTAATAGGAAATTTTCTAACCACATGGGTGTCTTAAAGACTAATCGAATTTTTTTCATAACTCATCATCTAGCCATTTGAATTCGAATTCCAAGAAAAGGATTCGGTTTTATGTAACGTACCTTGAGTGGAGGAATATAGTGCCAAAAGCGACTAGGCCTTAGAAAGTATTCGAATTCATGCTAAAAAGTACACTACGTAGACGGCTAGACAAGCCGAATACACAGCTGTAGTAGCGTAAGTTTTGTGTTGATGAATCTTAGTTTCCAGGTTCATGAAAGAGAGAGAGAAATTTCAGGCTTTATATAGTGCAGACTGACATGTTTGTTTTGCTGTATATTTCAGCATTTCCTGCAAATTTGAAGAGCGGCAGCGAGGGTAAGCCCGAAGGCATTGCAAGAGGTAGGGCTTCTGCATGTATTCTACGAAATTTAAACACGATTGCAGTACCAATATTGCCCACTTCTTGATGAGCATTGATCCCGTGGCCCATGTATTGTACTCATAATTTTCAATATATATATCGATATCGTTAATAACCCATAATCCAATTCATGTTGAGAGTATTGGTCATGCAGTTGTAGCACTTGCTGGGTTCAATTCTGCCGCAGCTGGAGCACCAACTCCAAACCCGCTTAGCTGGTAAAATGTTTCCCACAACTCAATCGCCTCCTTCTGGTCCTCTATGGCATTCTCTAAAAAGAGCTCTACAGCGTTTCTAAAGTCGGAAGCTTTTTCCTGCTCAAAGCGCGCAAACTCTTCCACAATGAGTTTGCTAATGTCGTCAAAAGCCACGCGAGCGTTAATTACGCGCTTGTCTTGCTCGGCCAAGTCATCTGACAATGCTGCAATTTTGTCTTGTAGGGTTTTGCCTGATTTGACAACCTTGTCGAGGTGGGCTTTCTTCTTGGACTGTTCCTGCTCGGCAGCTTGAAGTGTAAAATATGCCTTTTGCCGTTGTGAGAGTACAACTCGAATTGCACCTATAAGACGGATATACTCCTCAAGGGTCGTGGCCAGAGACAAGACATCCTGCATGCACTGAAGGTAATACAGATCGCGAATGCTCATTTCAGTCTCTGCAAACCTCTGGATCAAGTCGGCAAAAGATTTTGACAGCTCAACCTCGGACAATGTTGACAAGATACCTGAAAACTCGGCAGTGGCATCAGAGAGTTCTTTGCGCTGGGTTATTACCGTATCTAGAGCCTTTGCAAGATATTTGAACTGTGACTCAAGAGTGTCTATGTAAGTCTTTTTATCCACAAACCACTGATCGGTTTCGATGAATTTTCCAGAGAATGAAAAAGCACCGCCTAGCGAGCTCATGAAGCCCTTGGGCTCTGTTCCCGTGGAAATCTGACTTTGAGCGTGATACTGTTTAGACTTGATGTCGGTAGAAAAAGTATCACTCTCCAAAAAGATCCTAAAGTCAGGATCGTTTTGTAGTATTGCGTGCCTCGCTACCTTGGTGAGCATGTTCTCGAGCGCGGATCTTCGGGCTTCTACAAAATCTTCGTCGAATCTACCCACTGCTTGTTTTTCTGGAGGGGGTGGCACAATGACGCCTGGATTGTTGTTCTCTAGCGCATGGTACAACCAGCGAAAGTCCCGATAGCGCCTTGTGACGGCTGCCTCTGCTTTGGAGAAGTTGGGCGAAGACGTCTTTGTGTGCACAGTAAACACGGTGTGTGCTGACGTCAAGTCGCCAACCTTTATGGGATCGCCAACAGAGATGTCAAATGTATTTTTCGGAATGGCCGCCGCTACATGCTCCTTCACTGGTTTCCCGCGTGTTGACGACAGGTCGTCTATGGCATCAGGAGAATCCACTGGCTGTTGATGCGAGTCTTTCAATTGAGACTTGAGACTCAGCTGGCGAACAGGGTCTACAAGTGAGGAGCGACTTATACCAAACGGATTCTCGTTATGCCCGTCGCTGCCGAACAGAGCCAATCGCTCATTATTTGACTTGTAGTGCTCAATGGCTTTGCTAATTTCAGCACTTTCTTTGTCGGCAGGCACAAACGTAGCCTCTGGCTTGGGAGTTTCCACGGGTGCAGCAGGAACGCCCAATGGCCCCAACGGGTCAGAAGGCTCGATTTCTTCAACCTGAATGGCAGGTGAATTTCTCCTCGCGCGAGATGAGCGGAGAGTGGATATTCTAGATCTAAGCTTGGTAGTTGCAGGGCTAGCTGCAGTGAACTCATGCGGCTCTAGTTGAGGCTTGTCATCATTGTTCTCAGCAGGAGCATTGGGCTCTCCCCAGTGAGTGGTCCCGTCAATATCTAGTTCGTCGGACATGGCAAGTATGGGGTCTGTAAGAGTCTGACTGAAATTAGAGATGTTGGAAGGTGGGTGAGGTCAGACTAGGGGAAGGGTAAATTAGTAGTCATCCTATAGATAGCATATTATCAGTTTCTTTGTAACTGTCTGTAAGCTTGATGATAAAGCACTTGCTAAGCACTTATTAAGCATGTTATTGCCGGCTGTGATTAGGGTTTTTATCCGGTATGCGAAGGACCTCGTTTGTCTATCTGTGACTAAGCGGCCGTTTTTTCGAGGCAGAACAAAGCGAGACACTTTGAGAAAAAAGCCCACTGATTACAATATCATTGATGAACTAATATATGAATTTGGGCTTGCATCTGACACATTTGCAGATACAGTGTTTATAGTTCGGTGTCGGTCGCGTACCTTATCTTCCGGTATGTAGCCGTCTTGTTGCGCTGGCTCTATTATAGGGAATCCGTAGAGCCCACCCTGTGGTGAGTGGTATATCAGTATGAAATACGAGCAAGACATTCATCGTGAACCAAGGCAACAGCAGGGTTATAGCAAATGTGAGTACATGAGCCAAGCGGTTTCGTTGGGCAGAAATTCACTACGGTATTTCCTAGAGTATCTCCTACAGTTCATCTAGTTTGCTGGCTGTGGTCAGAGATGTAGTAGAGCACTGAAATCAATAAAGCTGTTGTATACAGCAGCCCATTAAATGCTGCTAGAGTTTACTTGACTTAGGTGCATGTTGGCGGTGTGCTACGATAATTACACAGGATCCAGTGAAATCCAAGAGAACTTTTGATCCAAGCGTAGAATAGACGAGGCTCCATCCGCTGGCAGCACCAGCTCCAGCGGCCCCTACAACCATTTCTGGAAGCTTTGAGGAGGGGTCCGACTTCGACCAATAGAGATTAGTAAGGAACTTTGAGGAGCCGCAAGGAACCAATATCAATCTGATAAGGCACGCGGTAATGCTATTCCATAACGAGCCGTCATCCTCTTTGCGCGCCTAAAAACCGTGACTTCATGCAGCTTGTTTTGGCGTCGCTTGGGCGTTGACTTCGTACATTGTGTTTGAGCCAAAGTGCTAGGCATGTACGTATGCCTGATTGAAGACGCTCTATAGTACGTTGAAGCTGTGATACAGTGGCACACCTGCGCGAACGCACAGATTTTCTCCTGTAATTCGCTGGTTCAAAATTATTGCTGTATTTGCCAACTTAGCCAACTTAGCCAACTTAGCCATGCTTGGCAAGTTGGCCATATTTAGCATGCTTTGCTGTATCTGCAAGATCTGCGCAGTCTTTCTCTGGGCGTCAGACACTACAGAACCGGTGAGGTGGTGGAATTATGGGAAAGACCCAAAAAGAAATATTCAACATATTAAAAATATCAAAAAAACCAAAAAAAAACCAAAAAATATATCATAAAATCTTATAAAAATTTACAAAAATTTACAAAATTTAAAAAAATTGACTAAAATCCCTGAGAACGAATATGCCATAAATTCCTTATATCCATGCATGATTCGCTCCATAAGACCAAGTGGCCAAAGTGTAGACTATAAAATGGAGTCTTCCCCCTCTTAGTCCTCTTTTTCATGTCTGCTCGAATTTAATGCTACTTTAATATTCAACACTAATCCCTCGACCCTCTCTTTGTGACCTCCAACAGGCCATTGCGTCACCCTTTTCTCGTACACAGCTCTTTTTCTTTCATATTTCGTTTTATATATTTCATCTTTTTTCCAAACAGGTTATCCGGCGTTTTTTTTTTTCATACATATATGATAGCTATTGCCCATTATTATTTCTTGCAACCTTTTGATTACGCCTCCAGAATATCTACTCTGCATCAATGTCCAACGAAAAATCAGCATCCGACACCTTGGCACAGGCCCAATCTTCACAAAATGGCTCTCCAGATCTTTCAGTTCGGAAAAAGTATCTGTGGCTAGGCATTTATTTTATGTTTAACCTTGTTTTAACACTCTTCAACAAGGTCGTCCTGGGCTCGTTTCCTTTCCCCTACGTACTGACCTCTGTCCATGCTTTGTTTGGAACTGTGGGTTGTTTCATACTGAACAAGCAGGGGGCGTTCACCCTCTCAAGATTGACTGATAGAGAAGATATGACACTTCTCTTTTTCTCCTTTCTCTACACCATCAACATCGCCATCTCAAATGTATCTCTAAAGCTTGTCACGGTTCCTTTTCACCAAGTGATAAGAGCTACAACTCCCCTTTTTGCCATGGCATTAAACATTTGTTTATACAACTCCAAATACCCACTGATGACCTACATGTCCCTCCTGCTAGTTGTGGCAGGCGTTGGCTTTGCGACTTTCGGTGATTATGCCTTTAAGCCAATGGGTTTCTTTTTGACTCTTCTTGGAGCTTTTCTCGCAGCACTCAAAACGGTCATCACCAATCGCATTCAGACCGGCCGCTTGAGACTTTCTCCACTTGAGCTACTCTACCGAATGTCTCCTCTAGCATTTGTACAAACACTTATCTATGCCTTCTTAACTGGAGAACTTTCCACAATTTACAGAGGCGTGCAGCTAGCTTGGTATCCTGAGACTATCGCTGCCGCAGTCGAGGGCGCTACAGAAAGTCTAGGAACTGAGTTCATTCCCAGTAGAGATCTGCTAATAAAGCTGGCTCTCAATGGGCTGATAGCTTTTGGGCTAAATGTCGTTTCTTTTACTGCTAACAAGAACACAAGTGCGTTGACGATGACGGTGGCAGCAAATATCAAGCAAGTCATGACCATCATTCTAGCCATTGTATTTTTCAACGTAGCTGTTAACAGCACCAACGCCTTCGGTATATTTTTGACGCTAGTGGGAGGGGCATGGTATGCCAAACTAGAGCTGGATCGCAAGCAAAAGCCTGCCGCTACTAATTCTCTTCCTGTGCCGGTCACTGCCAAAGATTGATTCCGAGGCATATCTGTCTTTGAATTTGGAACCTTGATGCGCAAAGTCGTGATATCTGCAATTTTTTCCAGCGGCCTCTCCACTGTGGCTCGAATTTTCCCTAAACCATGTTTTGTTAAGTTTATTTCGCATCAATACTGGTTCTATAATTTCTGAATGGACTATTTTGCATCGTTCTAAATCCGAATCCTTTAAGACTGGTATAACCGGATTTTACACACGGCTTACTTTATTTTCGCTTCCGCTGTGTCCGACGCTTCAAGCAACTTTGAGTCTACTGTACACAAATTGTAAAGAAAAGTTGCTTTAGATTGACTTGCAATGCATATACTCATTTACGATATCGTAGTACATTAGATGTGTTTGAAGTTCTGATTTTAGACCAAATATTTAGAGCTCAGTTATACCGTTGTTGGACTTTGACCACAAACTATCGCAAGACTCAAGTTTATCTATGCTAGCTCCAGTAATGATTGAAGGCACTGTGCTTTGGCTAGATATTTGGAGCTCGATTAAAATAGATAATGGTCGTGCGTACCTCTTTCATCACAATCCATTCTGTCTTGGCAGTCCCCCCATCCCTGCTCTTCCAATAGTGTCTCTTTCAGATTCGCCGAAATGCTAAATTGAGCCTGCACAAGCATAGGTTAAGGAAGAACCATGTACGGAATATTCTACACACTGTTGTACGCACTATTCAGAATGGTCGTAAATTTAGTATTCGTAGGCCTACGTCATAATCAATTCATAGACCCTTAGCTGTACTTCTGTGGAGTCTAGCTTTAACTTTAGCTTCGGCTTCAGACTAGAGTTTGATAGGCTTTGGCGGTTGACAACTTGACTTAGTTCAACTGTAGCTGGCCGTAGTGGAACAGTGAGCGTATTCTGAGACCTTACGGCTGATGATTTACAAGGCACGGAACTCTACGGCATTCAGCTTTCTAACGCCCTAGATTATCCAGCAAACTACAAATTTATTAGGAGAAACATCGACAATCCAGTGAAGCATATTAATAATATTGAGTCATACTATATGCTGCTACTTAGATAGTAAACATCGGAGATCAAAGCTAGACTTGTTAGCCAGGTTCACAACATAAACATTCCAAACACGTAAAAATGTTGCAGTCAGAAGAAAGTGATATTTAATTGGGTTTGTATTCATATAAAGGGGTCTTACTTCCTCCTCATAAACACGGACCAAAGTTATTCATCATAAAAGCAAAATACACGTAGAAAAGCACTTACTAGTAACGTTGTTGTTGCTGGAAAAGGAAGAAACGAACTTTGGTGTAGTTTTTATAGCGCTCTTTTCAAAAGTTGAAAAGCCCTAATCAAATATAGGGCTTTGAACGTTCTCTAAAATACCTTATTGCCAAATTGAGTGACTGTTGCTCTTTTTGGCAGCCCACCAATATTCCACTCACTCCGTCAATTTTTTTATTATTCCAGGCTTGTTTTAATTTTTTTTAAACTGAATCCATCTTCTCTTCCTCCGACACCAGACTTCGACTAGACCAGTATCGCCCAAAATGGTTTTCAATCCCAATCTTAAGACCTCTGCGTACCACTCGCGATTCCAGACTCCTTTCAGACGTCGTCGTGAAGGTAAGACTGACTACTACGCTCGTAAGAGACTGGTCACTCAGCACAAGGCCAAGTACAACACCCCCAAGTACAGACTTGTTGTCCGTTTCACCAACAAGGACATCATTGCCCAGATCGTTTCTTCCCAGATTGTCGGTGATGTTGTCTTCACTGCTGCTTACTCTCACGAGCTTCCTCGCTACGGAATTAAGCACGGTCTTACCAACTGGTCCGCTGCTTATGCTACTGGTCTGCTGATTGCTCGCCGTGCTCTTAACAAGCTCGGACTTGAGGAGACTTACAACGGTGACGACGAGGCCTCTGGTGAGTTCTCTCTTACTGAGGCTGTTGAGGACGCTCCCCGTCCCTTCAAGGTTTTCCTTGATGTTGGTCTCCAGCGCACTACCACTGGTGCCCGTATCTTTGGTGTCCTCAAGGGTGCCTCTGATGGTGGTCTCCACGTTCCTCACTCTGCCAAGCGTTTCCCTGGTTACGATGTCGAGTCTGATGAGCTTGATGCTGATGTTCTCCGCAAGTACATTGTCGGTGGACACGTTGCTGAGTACATGGAGGAACTTGCTGACGATGATGAGGAGCGTTTCCGCGAACTCTTCAAGTCTTACATTGAGGATGGTATTGAGCCTGATGCCATCGAGGACCTCTACGACGAGGCCCACAAGGCCATCCGTGCTGACCCCGCTCCTAAGCCCAACCCCAAGAAGACTAAGGAGGAGTACAAGGCTATTACCAAATATGCCAAGACCCCCAAGCTCACTTTGGAACAGCGCAAGGCCCGTGTTGCTGAGAAGATTGCTGCGTTCGAGGCTTAAGTTTTATTTAACACGTGAAATATAATAAAAGTATCGGTCGTTTTTTTCTCCGTTTTTTTGTTCCCTTTGGATTTTTGCGTGTATTCGTAAAATCTACTAGAACGTAAATATTTTTTTTTCATCTTTATGTTAGCCTTGATGCTGGTAAAAATTTTCATTACCACCATGGATAGGTTAGGGTACCAACATCAGGTCGGCGGTATAATTGAAATTGAGCCCCATTTACTTCATTCGAGTGTCTAAGTTCTATACTTGATGTTTCGTATTTTCATTCTATATACATTTCATCGCTGCAAGATTGTTTACGTACAAAGACAAAGCTAGACTAGTAAAGAACTTTGGTACTATAGAAAAAACAAAAAATGCTGTTGTTGTTGTATGAAGTTATAGCAGTAAGCTCCCTATACGTATATGAGTGCTGAATGTCTTGCCTAATTAGCCTGGAAAAGGAGTAAATGATATTATGAACTGATAGAACTTCTGCTAGCTGCAGTTGTATTGTTATCAATGGCCTGGAAAATTTTCAAATGCCTGCTTTCAACTTTCCACAGTCTATTATCAGCCGTAATAATTAAACTGTGTCTAGTTTTGATCTGGAAAAAATACAAAAAAGAGACAGCGACATGCATTACCAGCAAAAAAAACATGAGAGCGGTGGGGTTCGAACCCACGCCTCTTTCGAGACTAGCACCTGAAGCTAGCGCCTTAGACCACTCGGCCACACTCCCACTGCATTGAAGAGCTAGACCGTTATGTGAAAATCACGAGAATGGAACGAAGATGACCCACATTTGACCGAAATATTTTTTTGCACCTCTGGCTATTCTCACGGCCTGCCCAATCAGGGAAGGCCGCAGAGACATATTGCGAGAAGTTTCGCCAGCTCTAAATCTTTCAGAGCTGCTCGACAGCAAAGAAGGGCTCAAAGTCATTGTGACCTTCTTCGCTGCACGGGATGCACAGGGCACAGCTAGCGGATAGCCCAACTGGTAGAGCCACCATGGAAGTGGCATGACCTGGGTTCAAATCCCTGCTGTGCCTAGTTCACAGTAATGGTCAAACCTTATGAGGGAAGTTCGCTTAGGTTTTCCCCTGGCTCCCCAGCCAGGTTTTCCTGAAGCGCTGTGATAAAAAGGCTTAAGTAAAGCCTTTGCCAAAGCAGGGAAGATTCCAACACCATCACCGCACACGAACGCAAAAGCAAAAGCGAAACATTTCGACCAGAAACCAAGTCTGTATCAGACAAGCAAAGAACCATGTCTTCTTCTATACGCGTCTAATAGTTACTACCAACAGGGTGGTCTCCAAAATTAGCCAGGACAATAAACTGATGTATTATAACGGGATGCCAATCCCACATCTACCTCACAACTCTGTTGAAGGGGATGCAAATCTCCAACAGCATTTCTAAACGTTCAAAATGAAACATTTCTTTTCGCGGCTTTTTTGCACCTTTGGATAGGTTTTTTTAACGCGGGCGCTTTTGACTGGACTTGTCTGGTTCGGAAGGGGAATTCTCAAGAGTGATTCGGGTTTTGACTTACGGTAAAACGACTTTTGGCTCAAGCCATCCATGAAGGAAGAAAGAAGACGTCTTGACTGTATTTGATACAGACCTGGGAAGATCTTATTTACTTTGTGTTTATATTTTACTTTTACCATTTTTGTTTCTACATAATCTTTCATAGCCGTGACTTCAATCTATTCATTCATTCATTCAATAGGCATTCTTAAAAGATGTCCTATTTTTGAATGCGAGCGACTTTGAATTGCGCTTGTACGGCTTGAAGGAGAAACTATCAGGTGTGATCCGGGTTTTGGCTCAAGGTTTTACGAATTTACGCAGAAACCGTCTTTTGTGAAGGGGAAAAAAGATAGAAGAACAGAAAGAAAATGTCTTTAAGATCATCTCTGATGCAGGCCTGGAAAGAACTTGTTTACTACTTGCTTGGATCTTTCTTTCCTGTAATTATCTCTACATGGTCTTTTTATTGGATGCGATCATGATGATCTGTTCGCATTCATACTATTCAAACTACCCAAGACATTGAATGTAGTATCAGGCAAAGATGCCAGACTAGCTTTAACGAAGCATTGCGTAGAAAGCAATATCTCGAGCTTCATCAGTTTGAGTCGCCGCAATGTCACTGCTTGAGGCCAGGTGCACAGCATACTGCTCAAAGTTGAAATTCCAAAATCCAGAGTCCAAAGCTTGAAGTCTCAAGTCTTGAGTCTCAAGTATTCCTACGCTACAAAATCCACGAGCATCATGACTTTAGTCAAGCCTCATAAACGATTCCTTATCATCACTACTGACGCCTCATACCATGACAACATGTAATCTCAATGCTATTTGTTAGTATCGCAAATATCAATTAGATATTCTATCATTACTATAACCATTAATTCATTGGTATTATTACGATTATGATTATTAGAGCTAGTAATGGAAAGAAGGAAACGAAGGCTAGTATGAAGTCAAAAAAAAGCGACTCGCTCCTGTAGTGTCCATGTTCACTGTATACAAACGGCACTGTGTGAACGTTGAAAAACAAAAAAAAAAAAAGATAAAAGAGACAGAAAGAAAGAAGAAAGAAAGAAGAAAGAAAGAAGAAAGAAAGAAAGAAAAGTCATTGAAAGGAAATAAATTGAATGAATGATGAAATGATGCATGTTTAATCGGCCGAATAGAGTTTCTCGAAGGAAAACAAGAAAAAAGAATCACACATCTAACAGTAGGGCTTGCCCGCTCTAAGAACTCACTGGACATTTCCCACCAAGTGATTTCATGTACTTCTCGCGAAAATAAGATGTCAACTCCTCGTCTGACAGGTCTTTGATTTTTGCAATCAACAAATCCACATCTACTTCGGGTTCTTTTTGTGCTTCATCAACTCCGTCACCAGCAACAGCACCATTCTTAGTTGTCGCCGAGACCGAAGCCGACGTCGTCGCTTTCGCTTTTTGCGTCTCTTTCTGTGATACCGATTCACTGATCAGTAAATGCCGCAACGTCTCACCCGACGCCTCTTCTGGGTTTGCCACCGTACTCTTGTTTTGGCGGAAATACACGCCTAGCTTGTGCACGTCACCCTCTTCCTTTTCTTGTTTGCGCATCTGCAATGCTGCAGAGCTTTCGTTCCCGTGGGACCGCAGAACGTGAACACCTTCGTCTGGTGTTGAATGGTAAAACCCAAGCGAAGGCGGTTTGGTCTCTTCAACTTTTTCGGGCGCTGCCCCGTAAAGCACGTTGGTTTCGGAGTGCGATGATAACCGTCTTGCTTTGTTGGCACCAGGAACCAGCAGAGCGTCGTCGTTGTTAGAGGTTCGCTGTTTAACTACTTCCATCATAGTGTCTGCTTGGTCAACATAGCGGGACGGCGTGCTCAAAGAGGAGGAGGACTTGGTTCGCAAAAGGTCTCCTGGCAAAACCTTGTGCTTAAATTGCTCGTACCGGTTCAACACCTGTTGCAATGTCTCATCAAGGTAATACAGCTTGATGAGTTTGTCGCGCATGGTATCATTTAGATGTTTCAACGAGAGATTGTCCTGTACAATGTTTTGAATGCACGAGCGCACCTTTTCACGCACAACCTTAGCACGACGCGCAAGGCCGTCAGTTACAAGCAAGCAGCGATCCTCATTCGCCAAGCGACCAGCATCTTTAGGCTCTTCTGACTCGTTCGTCTCGACAACGTAAGAAACTGCATTAACCAGCTCTGTACCGTTGTCTAGCAACTCTTCTTCATTGTCGCGATCAAACAAAAACTCATCTGCCTCATGAAACATGGTCTCCATGTTTTCCATACAGTAATGGGACAACCGTCGCATAATGTTCTGCGGAATGAGGTCAGGGTCTACATCAACGCATGTGATAGTGCTGGACAGCTTAACGGCCGTAGCAAGAGACTCTGCTGCTGCCGCGTTGATATCACGATTTCCTTGCAATGACACATGGCACAACCTGGGACACTTGGCAAACACCTCCGCAAGCGTAATCATGTCCTGAGAAGTCAAATTGTTCGAATCAAGGTGAAATCGGCGCAAATGCGTAAATTTTGGCAAGTACTTGACCAAAACTGTTTCAAACTTGGGAAACAATCCTGGGTTGAACGATAGGTCGAGAAAGCGCACTTGGTTGTTCCTGTATGTGGCTTCCATTATGTCTTCCATGTTGTCAGCATTGTACAGATTGCAGCTGTTCATAGACAAAAAACACACGCTGCTTTGATTGAACAGAGTCCGTATCAAATCTACACTCTTCGACAAGTCGTTTCCTCCCAAGTCGAGACCTTCACACACGAGGTTTTTCTGTGTGGTCCAGTCAGAGAGCGCAATAAGGTCTTCGCCTTCCAGTTCACTGGATGCTACGCCAAGTCGTTTGGTAGCAATAGAACAGCCCTGGCTGATGAGTTCTTTGAACTGCCCGTGGGGTATCAGGCAGCCATTGAGAATAAGCTCTTCTATACCCCCGCGCGCAACAAGGGTCTTTGTCAGTAGGCTCCAGTCCAGTGCACCGCGATCAAACAAATCTATTTTGTAGTACTTGCACCCCCCGTCCAGGTACTCGTTAGGATTGGCAACAGAAATATCTAGTTTTTGAATGGACTTGTTTGTGATTAGAGTAGCCATGAGAATTTTCCATGTCACAGGTGTAATGTTGACATTTTTCAATGCAAGTTTATACAGTGCGGGAGAGCTAGCAAGAGCGTGAAGTAGCTCCTTTAACATTACATCGTCAATATCGATTCGATTGAGCACTATGGTGTTAATTGGAACGATTGATATAAAGTCGCAGAAAGCCAAGACCTCGATTAAAGTAGGTCGTGGATTGAGAAGACGCAGATAAGGCAAGGTACCTGAGCGACCCTCAAGTTGGTGTAAAGTCGCGCGGATGGGCATAATTTCGCGAAGGTGGCAGCAGCGCGTGTAGATGTCAGTAAGTTCACTTTTTTCTCCAGGCTTAGCCTCGCCGTCGCCTTTTTTGATCATTGGTGTGTCAACATTAGCGTCTTTTATGAGATCAGCACTAGTAGGTTCATTATCCAAGTCAGACTGGTCTACTTCTAATTCTTGAGGGACCACAGAATTATGGCGCGAAAGTTTGGGTAGGAAAGTTTTCTTATCTACACAGTCAGAACGAACACTGTTCGCTGTCGCGACCGCTGAGCTGTGAGCTGCGAGGCCGGCATGTGTAGCTGCAGACTGATAATTTTTTATGGGTGAAGAGATGGAGTTTGGAGCAAATGGGCGTGCAATAACGCCCGTATCATCTACCTTAACAGAACCTTGTTTTGGTTTTTTACCTGGGATTTGCTGGGGAGGATCAACCATGAAAGTATCTGCAGCAAAGTTAACGCGGGTAACAGAAACATCGGACAAACCAGGAATGATTTCGGCGAGTTTGTTGGGATGGTGCACACGAAAGGCACCACCAGTGCATGAATGGTAGCTGGAGTTTGGTGAATCAGTAGTACTTTTGAATTTGCGGAGAGTATTCAAGAGAAAGCCTGGCTTCTCTTGTTCGCTGAGGCTCAAATCAGGTATTTCCTCAACCGTAGGCGGTGAAGGCAAACTCCCCAGCGCAGTTTCAGGAGAAAGTTTTGCCTGTGTTGTAGTAGATTTACGGATTAGGCTGTCAGGTACGGACTGCGAAGTGGAAAACCTTTTCCGGTTTTGGGTAACAAGCGGCACGGAAGACGTGGAAGCAGCTGCAGCCGAAGCAGGTGCAATAACAGGAGAATTTACCTTCGAGGGCTCAGGGCTGGGAGAGTTTGAAGATTTGTGAGAAAACTTGTTCATGAGCCACGAGGTTCTCTTTGAAAAGGCGTTTGTATGCGGTTTGGAGTATGTGGACGAGTTCGACTTCACTTTCCGCAATGACAGCTGGTCATTCATGTTTGGGGAAAGAATCGGCTTTGTGTGCGGCGTGGAGATGGTTGGCTTGAGAGCCGTACCCATAGAACTTGGAGCTTCAGCAACCTTTGGCAGGGAGTTTAGTGTGGTGAGGGTAGGTGAAAAGGGTGCTGAACGGGGCGGGCCCTGCGGACCAGGAGAGCTGGAAGTGGCCGGTGATGCAGGTGTGTATGAATTTGCCCTTGAACGAGACCCTAAAGAAGGAGTTAGTTGTTTAGTATGTAGAGCGTGTATAGTATGTACCATACAGATCACTCACCTTTACATGGATATGACAATGAGTTGACCTTTGTGATCCACTGGAGGTCCTCGTTGGCCACTCCGTCGTTTTGTCTGACGGCGGGCAGCATGATACAGGAAGCGGTATTAATGTGTTGGTGGCAGTAAATAAGTACAATACTCAAAGGTTGGCAGAAATGGGGCAGGAAGTGTAGAAACGAGCAGGGTTCGAAAAAGAGGATGAGGAAGAGTCGACGTTAAAATGTTTCTGAATTTATTTTGACACTGACCCTGACCTTAAGCCTTCCCGCTAACCACATTCTAACTACGTCATGTTCCGCCATGCAGATTTTTGAACTTAGGGCTGCCACGGAGCTAGAAAGTGGTCAACAACCGGTTTGCAACTAAGAGGCAACAAAGGCTTGGACGCAACGTATCCCAAGTAACCACGGATGAACAGTTTGGACAGTAGCCGATACACCACGGGAAAACGTCACGTAGCCGCTCAAAGTCTCAAAATGAAAAATGTGGGGTTAGTTTGGGTCTGCATGGTTGTGCCATTGATGGGGCGACTAAATCAAGGTCACACTGACCATGTCACGCAATGCCGATTACTGCCATTTATTTTTTTCGATTTTTCGATTTTCTGATTTTCTGATTTTCTAATTTTTTTAATTTCTCTAATTTTTTTTAATATTTTTAGTTTTTTAAATTTTTTAGTTTTATTTAGTTTATTTAGTTTATTAATTTTTGTTTTATGGGCTCTTCTTTACGTTGCCAGTAAATTACCCCCCCAACTGGCAAATTTTGCTGGCACTGCCTGGTCCCATGACAATTTGTTACGTACAATATAAAGCAAATCTAAATTTCTTTACGGCGCCATCTCGGCTCCGTGAACGCTCACTTACTATCGGCTCTCACTGGCCGACCACGGAACGTTTCCACGCGTGTCTATTGTCGGGTCGGTCGCACAGTACTGCCCGTAGAGAACGCAACAGCCGATTTAGCACGCAGCTCATGGCGCCAATATGCGGGATGTGTACACGAGTGCTGCAATCGCTTAGCCCATCTTAATGCAGACCTATGCACCGTGCGCAGAAGGTAAGGCTAACGAGCTAGAACTTAGTACTTGACACTACTAGCTCAAACTGTAAATTTCAGAGCACAAGCGTATACTACAGCATGCGCAGCCAATCTCTCGGATCCTAATCCATGAATATCAATCCAGTGGGCAGACCTCCCTCTCAACATTTCACACAGTCTCTGCCTAGAGAGTACCAGGAAAAATTGCTTCACACGCGGCACGCACACACGCACACTATGAGGGATAACCTGCTCTTGTCTCTGGTCTCTCCCCAAAACAATGGCGTTCATTTCCTCTCTCCGTATGGCACTGATCGTAAGCTATCCCTTGACATTGTCCACTCGATTCTGGCTCAGTATGATATCCAGCGGGTACAGATGCGTCGACCTGGATTTGCAGAGAATTCTCTTCAGGCTCAACTGCAAGCACATCTTCTGGACGACACAATGGTGCATGTTGCTGACATTTTTAACGACTCGCCGGACCACTTGTACCAGCAACTGTCGTACGCTTTCAGCATCCCAGAGTATTATGGTTATGCCATGGAAACTTTAAGTATATTCCTCACGGACTTGAAATGGCTTCAAAAAAAGAACCACGTATTGCTTTTGAGTATACCTTCATCGCCGACTCTGCTACCACCGTCCCATTCGTTGTGGGCCTTGCTCAGTCAGGTTGCTTTGCGTTGGCAAGCACTACACGTATCCTTCTTGGTATTTGTCTTGCAAGGCCAACACGCATTTCAATTAGAAGCCCCTAGAATCTAGACTAGACGACAGTAGAGTCTGGAATAAAAGTAGTATATCTACTAGCCTACCTCCAATCTGCCGAAATTTCTCAGAATTGGAATTCAATTTCAGGCGAGCCATTACCCCAACCCAATATTAACACATGCTATTCATGTGAATATTAGTCTGATGACGAATTATTTTGGCTTTAAAACTTACTTCCCATCCACAATTTCTAACCTTCTGGCAACCGATCCCTCCATCCGTCATTACAAGCTGTGAAAGCCTTTTGCCTTCGCGTTTCTGAGCTCTTTGCACTCGATCGCACATTCATGATTTGCCGATTATTGAGGCTACTCGCATTTTATCCCTTATAGAAGAAGCATCATCTATTTAGTCCCAATCTGTTGGGAAGCAACCATTTATCCATGCCCCTCCAAGACCTCGTCATCATTCGCCATGCTGCTAGACTGGATTCAGTCGACTCTACGTGGAAACTGCTATCACCCACGCCGTATGACACCCCTCTTGCTGACGTGGGATATAAACAAGCCGTGGCGAGTGCGGAAAAAATACACTCTAGCCTGGAAAAGCATTCAAAACAAACAGTAATCCACTGCTCACCATTTCTGCGGTGTGTCCAAACTGCTTTGACTATCGCGAAAACTCTCGCTGAATACCCAGAGGCTGGCAATATTATAATAAGACTAGACGCGTTTCTAGGCGAGTGGCAAACTACAGACTACTATACTGATATAATCCCTCCGCCATATGATAACCACTGTGGGCTGCAAGGCACTAGCTTGGCATGGGCAGCCCAAAACCTTGCGAGCCACAACGCTAATGTGAAAATAGACTACAGCTGGCCTCTCTCACTGTTCGGCGGCGCAGGAGAGTATGGTGAATCCTGGAGCACAATGTATAGCCGCTTCGCTGGTGGCCTAGATCAACTGGTGAGCTTTTACAATGAAAGCGGTAGCAGTAGCGGCTACGACTGCAACTTGCCAACAACAGTAATGCTGGTTACTCATGGAGCGGGCTGCAATCCGTTATTGGGCTCGCGGCTCCAAAAGCCTGTCCTGTTCACCATGGGCTTGGCTAGTTTTTGTGTTCTAACCCGGCGTGCGGCAGAAGCACAAAACGACTGGAAGCTTACCGGTGTTTCGAGCGATCTTAGCTCGTTGTTGACGGATAACAGCACGTCCAAGGTCTCGCTTAATCACCGGGGTACTAGTACTTCTTCGAGCAAGGCGAATTCGATCTTTCATCCAGAGTTAAGTTATCAGCAACCCCAGCGTAGTAACTCCTTGTTGGTTCCAGCTCCAGATCTTCTACAAAGTGTATCCACGAGCACTAGCTGTTCAAGCGTAGTTGATTTCTTTTCTGGTAGCACAGGGGCCGTTGATCCAGCCCACGTATCTCCCATCATCGCCTTCCAAAGCATGTCACCCAACTTTTCCGGCGAGGTTCCTGTATCACCAGCTACACTGAGTTCCCTTCCCGAGCACAGCCAGTCTATACTGACACCAAGTTTCTCTAATATCAACGCCAATGCTAGTGCCACCGTTGTTGGGTGGTCAAAATCTCCATCTTGTAGTATTGCTGCACCCCCGACAACACTGTCGGCTAAATCGAAGACCTCTTCGTTATTACCTGCTTTCAAGCTGTCCTTACACTCAACATCATCTGCGCCTGTCCCTGCATCTGCATCTTCCACGTATCGCGATACCACTCTCAATGCCACGGGAAGGCCTATGAATACTACTAGTCCGCTGGCGGTAGTAGCTGACAACGATGAAGAGTCATTCTTCTTCCTGGGAAGCAATCAATACTAATGGTCTACAGGCGAGACCTAGGTGGACGTACATTAATGTGGCACCTTTTGAACAACCTACAAACTGGATCAAATTGCTTTTGATTTTTTTGACTTTTTACTAGAGATCTCAGTATATGGTCATGGCCATGCGGGAAGAGTATCAAACAAATTGCATGTTTTCTTTATTTATTTTTGTTCTTATATTTACCTTAATTAATTTTGATACTTTTGTGCCCTTGTTTTTATTTGGTCTACTATAGTAGTCTACCAAGTTTTCATGTCTTTTCGTCAAGTCTATATATTCTACAGAAACAGTCGATAATACGTCTTGCCGCGATATAGCCTACTATAAGTCATATATTTAGTGAACGCTCTGACTGACAGTGGCAGTATATTCTGATATAGTTTTTAGCACCGGCCACGCAGCCATGCCGACCTTTTCACGACGTTTTTAAGAATAAATTCATGGAGATTAAGCGACCCGAAGCCACGGTATCAGCAGAAATCTTATAAAAAGTTTGAGGACTTGGGCTTAAATGTTTCCTATGTTTTGCTTTGAAAATTCGCAAAGGAGCGCAATGAGCTTTGAGAATTTGAGCTTGTTTGGGCAAATGAAAAACCTAGCGCAAGAACAAGATCACTGACCCACTTGACAAAACAACTTCGCCTGTCAATGTCTGACGATTTTCTCACATTGGAGTCTATGATTTATGTATTTTTAGTAAAAGCATAGCCAAGAAACTGGTCATTTGTATTGTTTCATTGTAAAAATGGCATTTGATATCTCACTTTCTTTGGCTAAAAATGTTGCAACTTTATGTGTTTTTGATGCCTTAAACTGGCTCAGTCCACAGAAACAGTAAAAGATTTATTATCTGCAAATACGAAGTCATGATTTTGCATACTTGCGTGTGACTTTTGAATTCACGTCAATACGAGTATCCCAGAGGGGCTTGAATAATCGATTCAGACGTAGAACGCAACACTGAGAAACTGAGCGATAGTTAGGGTTGTATCCAATTTGCCAAACATTATGGTCCACATGCCTGACGAAATATACATGCGCGCTATGCAATTTTTGATATCAGAACAATCGATAGGTAAAACTGAGAGTGGACGTCGCCTGATGTATATCGATATGGCTATATTTCTCAAAAAGACTTTTCGTGGTGCGTAAGCTTGACCATAGCCATTGCGTTGAATACCCAGCATGTCAGCGCGGGTGAGCTTTGGTCATAGGCCGTCGGTCTTGACGTGGGTGTACCAACCCCAAGTTAAAAATCGGCTTATTTTTTGCTGTACCTAAACTTGTTATCTTGGGAGTCCAGGAAGACGCACGATGAGGTAGGTTATTTAGCCTGTGATGTGTTAAGTCATCTCTACAACCTCGGTCGAAGGAAACTCGAAATCTCTCAAATCGTACCAAAGCGGCCGAACTCTGGGCTTTTTCAAAAGTGACGCCGCACTTAATGTCAGACTTTTACCTTCACCTAGCGTTGTTCCTTTTCACTTTCTCACAACTGTTGTTTATACAAGCCCAACATCTATCAAGGAAAAAAAATAACAATTAACCGCTAGAACGGAGTGGATGACACGGTCTTCATTGTACATATCCTGATAATAGCGTGAAACTAAGCCAGGGCGGCTACCAATTCAAGGGATACCACGATAGACTTAGGTCACCATACTGTTAATGCTACTTTTATTGTCTAACTTGCTTCTTCAAGTTGTGAGTATCAGTCTTCTACTACTAAAGATATCTATTCATATTATTCTTTAAGGAAAACATCGTAAGACTAAAGAGATTATAACATAGTGGTAATACAATTCGGTGTGGGAATTCCTTTCAAAGCGCCGCGACCTTTTATCGCCATGAAGTGTGTGAGCAGAGGTTACTTGAATGCGTACGTTAGTTGAAAGGGGCATTGAAAGAGCAGGGCGTCCCTAGAAACATCCCCTTGGCGCAACGAGCTAGGCATTGAGCCGGCTATAAGCTCTACAGTAGAGCGAGCGCCTGGCTCTAAATGGGGGAATGGCATAAAACAGTGAAAATGGGTACTTGAAAATACACTCATACGTTGGCTCATCCTAGGGAGTCTGTCGCACGTGGGGTGATTCTTGGTTAGTTGGGGATGACCTTATCTTTATTTTTCAGTGGGTAAAACTTATACATGTGTTTTGAATAACTTTTCCGTTAATACAGGACTTACACATGAGTTTATCCGAAAGCGAACACTCAATAGGGACATAGTTGACATTCAAAGCACTGAATGCCAGTACTCTGATTGAAGATGTTTGTTTATCTGATCACAAAGCAATAATTAGCAGGCATTTCTGCATCAGAGTTCATCTGTTAATCGACAACCCCAAGATTTTGTCAGGACACAGTGACGTGTGAAAAGAGCTAGAAGAATCAAAGAACAATACTGGCGCGTACACATCTCATCTTGCAGAAATGACAAGACTTAGATGGTATTTTGATGAAAAGCTGGTAGGTCCAAATAAAGTAGTCCCGCTGCAAAAGGCTGAACTGAAGGGCTAATCAGATTCATGGTTAGTTTCACTAATAAAAAAAGCCTACCCTTGGTATGCGATACTGTTATGATACAGCAGCTACACACAGGAAAACAACGTCTGCCGGCATGAATAACGAAACGCGCCGTTTTTGGACAATCGCAACCATTTGTAGGTATATATATGTCCTTTTTCTGTGAGTATGCTATGTATGTTCATACAATATACGGTTCATGTAGAGATCATGTCTAGCACTTGGAATTTTGACGTAAATCCTTTCTGCAAAAGCGCATGACACTTTTGGCGACGGATACCTCTGACAGCACCTCTTACCTTAAAAGAAATTTCTCTCTGCAAGTATTACCCTCATGTAATTATTTATATAACAAAAGATCACTAGCTGAACGAAACGTCGTATAAATGCGTTAAAATTTGAAAAATCATTTTGACAGTGTAAATGACGCTGACAGGTGGAGGGTGAGAAGGAAAAATCAAATTATGATCTTGGCTAAATGTAGGCATTTGGCCGGCTTCAATGATTTTTTAGAAAATAAAGGTTACGGCCAATAATGGATGAGTATCTAAAAAAATGGGCTGTATTAGTGCCTGTTTTGTCCAATATACTAACTTAGTTCAAAAGAACATCACTTTTAGGAAATCGCCTTGCTAGCTCAATCGGTAGAGCGTGTGACTCTTAAAATGTTCGTTCACTGGAAAATTAAAGTCATCACAAGGTTGGGGGTTCGACCCCCCGTAGGGCTTTTCTTTTTGAGGTCCTAAATTTTACGGTACTGGTGCAAACACACGTAGGTGTTGTTGCTGTTGCAGGTGTGGGTTGTTTGACGTGAATATGGCTAGTTCAAAGCACTTAGATTGCATCGGGCTCTATTTGGCATCTATTTTGAATCATTTTCATCAATTGTTTTACGAAACGTGAACCATTGATTCTAAAAGTCCCATAAATCATTGTAAGAGCTCACCAAACGCAAAAAATTTGAATTGATTTGTTTTTTTTGAATATGTAGCTTCAAGCAATAGCAGCTGCAAGCATATTATGTCCAAGTCAATTGTGTCTGGTAGGCACACTTCAATTCCAGGTGTTCGTGCATGGAGCCGTCGTCACTTCTGTCTAGTGGCAGTAAGCTTACTCAAACAGTGATGTATCTAATCACAGCTATAGTCACGACTAACGCGATTCAGGGCCCACTAGCTTAGGATACTCCTTCTCGTCTTTATGAGCAAGTCCGTCTGCTCCTGCTGTGGTAGACTAGACTAAGCTTGTATCTTTATAAACATTTATCGCGATAACGCTTTTATATTTCAACGAGAAACATTAACTGTATAACATATGTACTGGTGCTATATCGCCTTACGCTGCTCGAAAACCCAGGACAGCTTGTAGCCATGGTAAGAAATAATTTGATATAATTTCTCTGGTTTAACTGAAATAGGCTTGTGGGCATTTATGATCAAATAGATTATACAAGAATCGGCTCTTACAACCTTCTATAGTTTTGTCTAAAAGAGTTTAACTATGGGCTACCATTAGGAGGTCCACATCTATAAAAGCCTAAAAACTGTATGAACATGCGACTACTATAAGCTCGAAGTTTCTTCTTAGCGGTTGTAATCTCTGCAATATGTCTACAATTCACTCTCATGCTTTGCGAGGGTTCCATTGAAAAGTAATAGTGAACGCTTAAGTTTCCAGGCGCGTAAATCCGAACGCATCACAAAAGCTAGCTTTAACAACTCAGTTATTGGGGTATCAGGAAGCAAGTGCGCAACATCTGAGTGCTAGAAGATCGCCAGCTGTCAAAAAAAATGTCCAATGTTCTACACGGGTAGCTTAGTCTCTAAAAAGCACGTTAGGCCTCAAGTGACTATAGCTACCCGTGAAATTGAGAATTTCCAAGAATTTCCCTTTTAGTTCTGTGGTCACAAAACATAGAAGTCACGTGCAAACTACATATTATGCAAGAAACATGTTGACACTTGTGCAGATATACAACCCCTGCCCTCACTGTGAAAATATGCCTCCCATTGGCTAGATCTGTTCGTGCATAGTAAGATGCAAAATTTGGACTTTTCGACACTGAACAATTTTGATCAATATCCTTTACCACCAATTCGTCTCTATCTTTCCAACCCAAGTCCACACCACATAACATGATTGCCCCCATTTTCCGTGCTGCTGCCGTATGTGATTATCTCTTTTTCCACTGACATCTATATATTACGGCGGTGCTATGCAGTGCTATTGAATACAAGCTTCGAGGCCCTCTATGTTCGCAGCAACGGGCTCCCTCCCAAGAAACATCTACCTTCGCAAAGTTGAGATGATTGGCCGTCCTCAGTCAAGCATGAAATGCTCAATTGCCGCTTCACCGTTCGCTACTGCCCTTTACTTTTAACTTGTCTCGTTTGTGTAGTAACTAACGTGCTTTGCTTAGCGTCGTGTTCCCGCCATGGCCACTAGAGTCTCTACTCGCGCCATGTCTGCCACTCCTGCTCGCCGCGCCGACATTCTTCAAGACCTTTACGTCAAGGAGGTCAAGGCTTTCAAGGCTCCTACTCTCACAGTAGCTGACGCTGTTGGCTCAGTCAAGGAGTGGTCTGCACCTAAGGCTCCTGCCTCCCCTGCCGTCGAGGGCGATGTTGCTGCTGAGCTTTCTGAGTACGAGTCTTCTGCCGTCGAAGTCGAGTCAGCCAAGCCCGTTGCCGATTCTGTCGATGCCGCTGCCGAGGACTGGTTTGTTATTGAGGAAGTCCATGACATTCACCATTAAACGAGACATTCTTTAATCGCTAGAGGTGTTTTTCTAAATCCATGTTTCAATGCATACATTTTTCTGTAAAAAACAAAAAGTAAACGAATTGTTTAATAGAACTTTGCAGCTACAGAAGTTAAACGTCGACCAACATCTACAGAGATACGAGTTTTTACTTTATAAAGACCAATAATTCACTTGGAATTCAAATTCAAGTTCGATAACCTTTAGCCTCAAATGCTGTCTCTCCTGCTCTACTTCGTTATCCTTCTTGATGAATTCGTGCAGACCAGCATCATTGACGGCCAAGGGAAGTAAGGGCTCTTCATTGTAATTTAGAATTTCTTGCAAGCCTCCTTTTAGTTCTTCAACAGTGTGAATATCGATTCCTTTGGGTCTCATGGCTTCTGCGAGCTTCATGAAGCTAGGATTTTTCTGGTTCGCATACGCATATATCCCTTTATAGAATAGGGAATGCCAATGCGTAACCGTACCCTGTTCCTCGTTGTTCAGGATGACTACCTTGACGTTTGCTTCGTACTTAACTGCACTGGAAAGCTCTGCAGAGTCATTGAGATTGACGGAGATGCGTCTTTTGATATAATAAGAAAGTTGGTCATCCTGCCCTGGATCCAATCGTGGCACTTAGCACGTAGCCCAGTAATTCCTCAAACGCCAGACGTGATCGTACTTACGAGGCACGTGAATTTGAAAAAAAAAAACGGGGCTATCCAGATCTTGGTACTGCTCTTCACCAATCATTATGATGACATGGTCTTTTGCATAAAGTAGTAATGACTGTCTGAGGTTTAGCAGCCTTACTAGAGCTTAGACCATCTTTCTCGAAATCCAAAAATTTGATCGCTTTGTTGATGTTTTTGGGTAGGATTTCATCGTGAATTATGGCGGTGCGAGAGGAAGTTGTGCTATGTCTCATATTGCGCGTTCATCGAGCCGGACCCCCAAAGGAATCATGATGTCGGCTTCTTAAGAAGTGGTGTTTACGTGTCTGGTCCAGTGAATACCAAGCAGGTGTAGTGCTCTGGAGTTGATTTCGTCAAAGGCATGATGATTCTAATGTCGGGGGAGTCATATAGATGCTATAAAACAACGTGGCGCCTCCAGAACAGTCAAAGATGACGTATATTTGGGGTCGCAGTAACATGTCTTTGACGGTTTGGCCGCCTGTCAATCCGATAAGCGAGTCGTCTAAATTGAAAACATGCTGCTGTGATATAAAGGGCCCTTTTGACAGTTCAACTGTGCGTGAGTTTAACTCGAGAGAGATACAGTCTACGTCAGGTATGGCAGGACAACCTGTCACTGATATACCCACAGCAGCGTTGCAAAATGCTTTTGTTTTCAGGATGCGCATGAATGGTTTTTGATGCAAATACAGGACATAAAGTTATTCATTAATATGGTGAGATTCGCTATGTCAGCGATCTAGGTAAAACGGACAGTGTTTGCCTTTACTTGTAGACTTGACAAAACTCAAGCCTGGATCTAATACTCTTGCCATGTAATTACAGAGGGACAACTCAAAGCTCTTATACCACTTTTTCTGGTAGTAGCTAGTGAGAAGTGTTCAGCATACATGTTTAGTACTCGATGCTTAGTGCTTGATGCTTTGTGCTCGACGCTTAGCGCTCGAAGCTCAGGTTTTAGTTTTGATTATTCTGAGCGTGCTACTTTTGATTTCTTTACCATATCTGACAGTGTGGCATTTTTATATGCGCCATGCCAACTATCTTACATAGCTCCAGTCTCCATAATGGGCGTTGATTCTGAGTGTTGACCCTAATGTGCTATCACAAGCGACAACTTCCACACAATTGCAATGAGGTCTCAAGAGCTGTGATGTTACCGTTGTTTTAACCTAGAATAAGTATAGCCTGTCAAATAAGTTTCCCAAATAACGCTCTCAAACGTATGGAATATGGTTCAGTAAGCGACATCGATGTTACTAAATCGCTAATTATGGCCATGAAATCAAAAGTCCTAGAGAGGACGTGAATTACAAATTTTCGAATAGGGCAACAGCATAGACATTCTCATGCGCAGCGATTGTCGTTGCTATCATTCTATCAGTTTTCATGACTCTCTGGCCATGTTATCTCTTATACTGTTCACCAAGTAGCTAAAGAAAATTTTGCATCTGGTGTTGGATTCTTTCATTACAATCCGTATGCTTGAGTTCCATATAAACTATCCCTAAACACTTTCAGCAGTAAACCACAAGCCTTACAGGAGCGCACAACTTTTCTTGCTGTTCCAAGTGACACAGGACTTTTTCTTCGCCATTGTTAACGTCGCATAAATTGCAATTGCTTCTTTCTCTTTGTGTCTCTACAATATAAATGAACATGTATACAAATTCGAGTTTTGTCTATCAGTCGACTTCGTCATTAATTCTTATGCTTCTCCATGATTTCACTAAGTTGAGCACTATCATCCGCTGTTTTAACACGCACCAAGTAAGTCGTGGCTAATCCGTCACTCTTGAAGTCAATGATCTTTACTTGATTGCCTGCAGCCGCATACTTGAGCTGTTGCCGTAACAATACATTGATGATGATTCGACCACTTCCGTCAGCTCGCACTAGTACACGAGTCTTTTTGGTTTCCTTGTGGGTCAACACCCTCAAGATGCCGAGACCCAGGACTTCAGCCTTGCCGTCCTTGACCTCGTAGATTCGGGCCTTTTTTTCGTACATTGATTCTTCGTTTTCCTCACCAGGGCCCTGCACAGAAAGGTCGCTGGACTGGGGTTCGTTGCTCTGCTCAGCGTCTGTAGACTCAACTGCAGCTGTTGTTGAAGAATCTGAGGCAGGAGTGGACGCTGTACCAAATGTTTTGGTTCCAAAAATTCCGACTGGCTCACCAGAGGCAGGGGCACCAAACAACGATGTTCCAGATGGCGCCGCAGCTGAGTTTCCACTAAACGAAAACTGGAACTTACCAGCTGCCGGAGCAGCATCTGGCTTTTTATCAGTCTGGCTGCTAATGCCGAATGAAAATGGATTGCTAGGAGCGCTTTCTATCTTCGCTCCAAACAATCCACCAGAAGAATTGTTACTAGATCCAAACTTGAATGCAGGCGGATTGGTTTCTGAAGAAGCGTTAGTGGGTGCGCCAAATGAAAATGCTGGCTTTTTCTCCCCGGCAGATTCTTGAGAGATAGAACCAAAAGAGAACGGTTTTGCATCGCCATTAGTAGCGGTGGCCGTATTACCAAACTTGATGCCCTTATCAGGGGTCCAAGTGTGATTGTTGTTACCTGGAATGGCAGAACCAAACTTAAAAGGCGTGCTTGGAACGGCAGAAGGGGTCGGAGCAGGTTCGCCAAATTTGAATACTGGCGCAACAGGTTTGGCTTCTTCTTTTTTAGCGCTAGGCTTTTCATCCTCTGGCTTCGACTCCTCTGGCTTGGGCGCTTTGGACTCTTCCGAATTGGACTCTTCCAACTTGGACCCTTCCGGCTTGCCCTTTTCTGGCTGACTGGTCTTGAAAGTAAAAGCGCTTGCGTTTGTAGTAGGCAGTGCGCCTAACGTAAATTGAGGGCCCTTAACTTCAATCTCGTCCTCTGAATCAGAGTCTTCGGCAGCTTGACGCTTTGCACGGGCATCCGCTTCTTTGCCAAACAAAAAAGGACCCTTGGACTTGGTCTTGGGAAGCGCCGCTAATTTAAATTGAGGGCCACTGACCTCGACCGGCTTTTTATTGTCGTCTTCATCACTTGATTGGGATTCAGTTGATTCAGCGACTGGGGCAGAAACAGCCGCTGTAGATTTAGAAGGTGCCGAGCTTGCCTCAGACTGAATGCTTTTAGCAAAGTCAATGTAAGATAGCATTACACGGCTCAGATCACTATAGGGTGACTTTTCTAGCTGACTTTGAATATGCGAGCTAACTTTTTTGTTAAGAGCGCTAATCTTGAGCTTGATGACGCTATCAGAAGATTCAGTTTTTCCCACGGCTGATACTGCGCCTGGCGTTCCTACTGGATCCGCAACTTTAAAGCCGAATGAGAGATCAGATTTGTTCTTGGGAGCAGACGAATTGAGGCTGAACGCTGTTGAAGAGCTAGCGGCTTTGCTTTCTGCAGACTTCAAAAACGAGCTTGAAGATGGAGTGGTTGACCCTGCAGGTTTAAAATTGAAGCCTGAGGAGGGATTTGTAGTTGATGCAGCAGGCTTGAAACTGAAGCTTGACGTAGGGGGGGTAGGTGCCGGTTGTAGGGCCTTAGAGTTGAGACCAGATGCAGAAGAAGCAGAGCTATCAGAAGGAGTAAATTTAAATCCAGTCGATTCAGCAGAACCGGTAGAGGCTTTGATCCCTGCGAAAGGGTTAACTGGCGCTTTGTCTGTCATGCTAGCAGCAGTTGGAAGCTTGATTCCCGCAAAGGGGTTAGCTGGCTTGTTTTCAGTCGTATTAGAGAGAGAAGGGTACAGGCTTTTTGCTTCAGGATTTGCTGAACCGGATTCAGTCATGCTAGGTGTAGTAGATTGGATGGAAGGTGTGAAGCTAGCTTTCGCGAAGGGATTGGCTGAGGGAGCCGCAGTATCTCCAAAAGAGCCAAAAGACGATACAGGAGAAGGCAAAGGCCCAGAAGATGCGCCGGGACCTAAGCGACGAGCACGAGGTTTGGCGATTTTGCGGGTCGCTAAAGTAGCTTTGTCGGCTTTCCTGGGTGCTGAATCTTCTGTATCTCCTTCTGGTTCCAACCCCAGATGATTGATTTGGTACTCGGCGCTTCGTTTAGACATTGTAATTGGGTACCTTTACTTATAGTTGTACAAAAAATAAAGGTGGCCAGTGACGCGAGTTATAATCTGACCCTTAAATAGGTGGTGTGCTTTCTGGCAGCTGAAGGGGAGTAATTTTGATTTATTTGGCAGTGCTTTTATTTTTCTAGATATTTCGTGTTTGGGAGCCGGTGGGAGAACTTGACAATTTTTGCTACAAACATGATGACTAACGACAGCGCAAAACATGGTGGCACGTTATGGGTACGTTGTCATAGAAACGCTTTGGGGTTGTGCCCTCATTAGCTATTTTATTGTTTTCCCAATATAGCATAGAGTAGTCTTGCTTAGCATGCTCAAATATACAGCTAAGCCATACCCATAATTACTGAGACACTTTTACAAGGTTCGAAATCCTCTGGTAGTTGAACTTTTAGAAAATCCTTGCTCACATTTTCACGGATTTTAGAGACATAGCCGACAACATCAAATGTACGTATACCACAGTCATCACATCTAGGCAGCACAAAACATCAAAGCAGACGACAGTACGAGACGTCCCTGGAAGATAGCAAGGCCGCTTGCCTGAAGGAGAAAGTTGCTTGTACACGAAATCAGCATTTGATAATATTGGGCGAAATATCGAGAAAGAATAACATCTAACAGCAAATTGTAGATGCCTCCTAAAATTCAGCAATCGAAGGCCGCCAAGGCCGCTGCTGCCGCCGCCGGTGGTAAGAAGTCTAAGAAGAAGTGGTCCAAGGGAAAGGTTAAGGATAAGGCTCAGCATCATGTTACTCTTGAACAGCCCGTCTACGATCGTATCTTTAAGGAGGCTGCTACCTACAAGCTTGTCTCTGTCTCTGTCCTCGTTGACAGGCTAAAGATTGGTGGATCCCTTGCTCGTGTCGCTCTTAGAGACCTCGAGGCTAAGGGAATTATCAAGCCCGTTATTGGCCACAGCAAGCAGTACACTTACAGTAAGTTGATTCATGATGATTGTGTATATTTGACTAACATGAGCAAGCCCGTGCTACTTCTGATTAAATATTTTATTGAATGTAATGTCTATATCAATCATGACGAGATACAAACACTCTTTCATCAGGATCCACGTAAAAAAGCTCAAAAAATATGCATAATAGCTTGAAATTGTAAATTATTCCTTTCTGTTAAAGATAGCTCTTGAGCTTTAGCTGTGACTTTCTTGCAGGGCTCTTTTAGGCTTGCCTTGTAGGAAAGAGACGGTTCGTAAATCTGAGAAAACCATGGAGCTTAAAGCGGTTGTGGAGCCCGTGCTGGAGCCGCAGTTATGAGTTCCATCATTAGCAGCCCTGGGTTGCCCTAACTCTGGAGAGATGTTTACCCTCTTTACTCTTTTCTAGTATAAAAAAAATCTTTCACACCTCAAATTTTTTTCTCCTAATCAACTCTTGGGCATTTTGTAAAATGACTATATGGTAAGCTACATTCAATCATGACAATCCTTCTCAAGACGTGGATCTAGGTGATTAGATTCAATATGTTTTATTCACTGAGGATGTATATGCAGGACCAAATTAGAATAGGAATTCTTCGTTTATGATTATTCCACGTCTTTGACTAGACTCCAGAAGACTAGTTGTCTCTATTTTCCAGACTTCATTGACTAACAGTTCTAGTATGTGAACTCGATATTTCCTTGCAATACTTTTTTTATGATGAAGGTTTTTCACAAAACTCAGGTCTGGCGAAGAGAGCTTTTTTTCAATGTGCCTTTACCAAACATGCATCACCATCTGAACAAACCTTTTCACTATGCGATCAGTCGCGCTCGATATAATTTTCGTGTTCCTTATGCTAACAGTTTTCGTCAGCTTAATGTGTTGACTATTGGGAGAATCACTATTCAAGCAGAACTTAACGTGAGTATGCTCCGAGTTTGTTTGCCGCTTTCGATCCAGGTTTTATGATGAACACATTAGTTCTGCTTCTGACCACAATTCATGAAGATTACTAAAAATACCAAAAGCTAAAAAACTTCTGATTAACCTGGATCAAAGAGGATATCTTTTTTCGTTTTGGCGGCGAGTGCTAACAATTCGCTGTAGGATCAATATCGATGCGATGCTTGATTGGTTTTGAAAATACTAAATAGTCAATGCATTTTTTAATACTGTCATACGTTTGTTGTAAAATGTGTTTGTTGTAAATTCTTATTATTGCCACGTAGACTGGCTATTCTCTAATTACCTGCTGGGGTACTCGGTAGTAGATGTTGACGTGGGTAGATACAGGTCTTTCTTGACCCCCACCCCATCTCACGAAATTTATAGAAATGCTGATAGGATCATTCTCCAAGCTGATTGGTTTATTTCATTGGTTGTATGTTGATTTTGATTCGGTGAAATTCCGCGTTAGAATTATAGTTAACGTTTTACGTAGCTTGTTCAGGTGTTTCCTGGCACTAACTGAAGTGCGATTGAGCTATGATTTCAAACCTTCTTCTACATGAAAAAATACATTATCACAAATATAACTAGCACTACTTCTACTGGTTGTTGTTGTAGTTGTTGTTGTTGTTGTTGTTATAGTTGTTTCCCTCGTTGTTGTTATTGCCGTTGTTGTTGTTGCTGGACTGACCCTGGCTCTTGTTGGTGTATCTCTCAATGCCAGTGCGAACGAATCCTTCAATCTGGTTTGCACGCTCAGAGTCTTGCTGCTCGGGGGTCAAGTGAAGGACCTTCTCCTCGAACAAAGAAATTCCCTTGTCAATGTAGTCAGTCTTGACTGTTGTCTTTTGGGTTGTCTCCTGTTGCTGCTGTCCATCATTATTGCCGTTGTTGTTAGTTTGGGTAACGGTTTCTTGGTTGACGGTTTGCTTGATCAGGTTCTGTGCCTGGTTCAAGAACGAAGTCTCAGTGGTAGACGATGTGGTCTCAGTGTTGGATCCGTCCTGCTTGTTGACAGAGGACTTGACATATGAAGTAGCCTGGTCAATGATCTTGTTGCTGCTGTCACTGTCACCCAGAGCGGACTTGATGGCACTGCTGGCCTGGTTGATGATGGCCTCTTTGGCGGCGTTTTCGCCTGCATCGTTAAGTGCGTCTTTTAGGAAATCCATTGTATAGTGTGGTTATAAGGGTATGAGGGGGTGTATGAAATTGGTATAACCGAATTGAACAGAGTAAGAAAAAAAGAAGAAGAAGGAGGAGGAAAAGAAGAGAGGGAGGGAAGCTTTGCGAATTTATAGGTTTTCCAAAGAGGCCTGGTCTTGTAGCCTGGTTGATGAACTCTCGTCGTATAGGGAATATTTAGTATGTGGCTACGGTAGATGTGAATACTGCAATGCACACGCAGTTCCTTGAAAATCTCGGAAATCAAGGGCGTGGATCTTTGAAGGCGCTCAACGCAATGGCAGTTGATAACACTGATTTATCTCGATCTGACTTGTTCTGACCCGGTCTATACAAAATTTGTATGGCAAGCTGTACCAAAACTTGCTAAATGGTATCAATTACGGCAATTATAGAGCGTACATATATGCGCGCTTGTGTTACATGCGCACCACCAAAACTGGCGATTTCATGAAATGGTTTTCGTGGTTCATTCTTGAGGTGCCCGCCCATTTGGTGGTCACAGAAGCAGCTGCTTACTGTTTGGCTGTCAGCACTGGCAGAGCAGCACTAGCTTAGCAGCGCTAGCTTAGCATCGAGCAGTTCGCTAGCATATGCGTGCATCCAAGGCGTCTTCTGCTGCAACTTTTGATCAGGAGCTGTACCAGCAGATTTCAATAGTCCTGGAGCTCTACTGAAATGGCATTCGGTATCTGATCTGGCCAGTCTCACGCAGTCCACGCAGCCTATACTGAGCCAGTTATCAATGTATCATAATCAGAGTCTTAAAATTACAAGCCTTGTTAACTCAGATGTGCGACATCGCTCGCTTCGGAGTCTACATCTATTGGTGTTCTTTTGACAATGAAGGACGGGGGGTTCGATTTCGTGATGTGTCGTTTATTGATATTTTCACATTTAGATTGACTTTTGGTACCTTTTTGTCCTGGAACCTCCTGTGCTGGGACTCCTTGCCATGTGGCTATGCGCGTGCTCTGAAAGTCTTCTCTGCTTGAGCATGTCGTTTCAGCAACCTGCTCAACTGCTTGTTCAACTGCTTGCTACGCTGCCCACATGCATACCGTTGGTACGCAGTGGGTTCATTTCAGATTCTGCCCGTAGTCACTTGCAGAGCTTGATTACTGCCCAGCTCAGCTTGTCTTAAGCTTGGAAGTTGGAACTGAGCGCGAAAATGTTAAAAAGTTTATTCAAGAATGCAGACCTAACCTCCTTCAAATTTTGAAAGAAACACTAATACAAAACAGCGATTTGATCACACTTGAATCTAGAAGGAATCGCTACTATTTGAGCAAGAAAAAAAATCCTCGGCTTCAACTGTTTGCACTGTGTAAGCTCTACACTGCTCAACGCTTTTCCTCGTGCTGTGTTGTGCCTTTTTTTTCCGTCCTGATCTAGGCCGCTTTTGACGTCGACATTCTGAACAAAACAAACAAACAAACGGTCCTTCTCATTTGAGTAATCAACACTGACTTTCTTAAACTTCCGCTATGCTCAAGAAGGTCGTCACCTCTGTCAAAGCTGCGTGGAACATAGCTATAGAAGAGTTCGAACAGCAGCAGCACCACGAAAGCTCAAAAGATGAATCTTCGGCTGGACTCCACAACCACGCCAGTAATACACATACTCAGGAATACTTTGACAAAAGTCAGTACGACAGTTATGTAGGCAACAACTACGTGGACAACAACGACCAACCTGCCGTGAAGAAAAAAAAGTCAGAGCGCTCTCTGCTGAGAAAGCTGAGCATCAAACGAAAGCCAAGCATTCTTGTAAACAACGTGAACGCCCAATCTGCGCACTCCGTAGGAACAACAGGAACAGAAGCGGCGTACGCAAACAAAACCAAGCCGCCGCCTTTGCAAGAAAATTTGCAAGAAAACGTAAACATCACCAGGCATGCTAGCTTAAGCACAGCCCGACAGCGCCGGCCGCTAAGCGGGATCAAACGCAAGGCTAGCACGCACACTCGCCCGACGGTTGAGATGCTGGACATCAAGACCGCTGACCAACACGCAGAGACGGCTGCAAAAAAAATGCAAAGCCTAGAATTGCACGACGAACATGCCCGCCAGACGTCTATAGAGCAGGCCAAGCGCCGCAAGTTTTTTAATAACCTTGGCAGAACTGCCGGTGGTCGTGTTAGTGCTACAGGGGGGCACTCTAGAAGTAGTTCAGCTTTTTCATTCGAGTTCCAAATACCAAATCAAAACCACCACAGTAACTTCAAGTCAAACAGGTCTGGGCCCGGCTGCACGAACCCAGAAGCAGGCTTAGAAGCAGATCTAGAAGCAGAAGCAGAGGCAGAAGTCTCAGCTGCGCTCGTAGATCTTCCTACCCCCCAGGAACTTCCCGAAGACACAATAAGGCTTTTGAAAATTCGAATTCACGAACTGGAGACGCTGGTCGCACAGAAAGATCTGGTGATGAATTTCATGCGTGAAGAGCTTCAGCGACATGCTATGAATTCCAGCACCAGCACGATCGCGAGGAACAGGAGCGTAAACGCGACCAATGCAGGCGCGGAATATGCGGATGAAATGAGCTTCGATGAATACGAAGTTGAAGAAAACCGAAATGAAAACCGAAATGAAAACCTGAACCCAAACAGAAACAGCAACGGCAACAAAATGTTTATAAACGAAGACGCCGAAGTTGGTGATGGTTATTATGCGGGAACTGTACGACATAACCGGCCTCAATTGTTGCCCATGCTGGACGTGGAAAATGATGCGACATCTAGATCTGTTGTTGATACTGCAGCTGCAGCTGGTTTTGCAAACACCCAACGGTCTCAGACGTCAAGCAACCAGCCTTTTCAAACCGAAAGCCAATACCAGAATCAGAACCAGAACCAAGATGTATACACAAAGCAGACTTCGCCCGCACCCTCAAGCATGTCTCACGACTCTACAGTTTCATACGCTTCTTCTTCACTGTTTACGATGCTTCCTACGACCCCAGCTGCGACTTCAGGAGGAGGTCATGAATCCTTTGAAATCCTGAGCCCGATTTCGATCAACATGGACCGGTTCATGACTAGTGCTAGCCACGATGCAACATAGACCAAACTAGCCTGGTGCTATGGGAGATGGGGGATGTACATTAGTATTATCATCATTGTGCTTGAACATTATAATCGACTTTGTAAAGCAGAACTTTGTTATTAAGTAGACTCCACAAAGAACTTATTTGTGTGCACTGACGCACGGAACACAAAGACATTTTGCTTCTAGTGGCCTTCTACACAGAATCGACGACACTGGCTGCGTAATCTTGCAGTACAGTGCTGACAGTGCCCATGTGGTGAACAACGTATCGGCTGCGTGGCAACGCGCGTGGAGTACGAAATAACCTGCCTAATAGGGAAGGTGTATCCCGGCCGCAAAAAAAAGTAGAGTCACTTTTGTTTTGTTGTGGTTTTTCCTGTTTTCGAGTTATTTCGCGCCTCGTTTGTGACCGCTGTAAGTATAATTTGTGAGGGCTCTCGTGCCAAGGCCTGTCTCGAGGCCTAACCCTGTGTCGTCGCTGTGCCATGCCTTGAGCCATATCATGCGTACCGCTACGGTACTAGATCAGCCATAGTAAATTGCCCATACTATTTTATGCTATGAGCGGAGTACGCACAAGGCTCTTATCTACGGTATCGCGCAGCATGTTTTGTGTGATTAATGCTTATGAACAAATTTCAGCTTTTCGTTCTCTTCTTCTTCTTCTTCTTCTTCTTCTCCCTTACTATTCCTTGTTCTACCGATATATCAGAAACAAGCAAAACATGGACGCAGACGCTACTCTACACGGCTGTCCGCTATACGACACCGATAAGCTTCCTCTCGTCGCATGGATAGCACACTACACAGGCTCTTGCGTGTACGGAAACCAGGCTGCTTTGTCATGGACGCTAGGACTCATTTCTCTTGTAGCCTGGCTTGGTGCGCAGATGCCACAAATCATTGCCAACCACAGAAACAGATCGGTCGAAGGTCTGTCGCTGGCGTTCCTCATGAACTGGTTTCTCGGCGACTTTACAAACCTCATTGGATGTCTTCTCACACACCAGCTGCCGTTTCAGACTCTGCTGGCCATGTACTATGTGTGCGTAGACCTGATTCTAAGTGGGCAATATTACTTTTATACTCGACCGCATCGAAAACACAATCACGAAGCTTATTTGAAACGCAAAAGCAGCCACCGCCACAGGAAAAACTTTGATAAAAGGAACGTTTCCTCAATAGTGACTGAGGCTGAAGCTGGGGATGAGGCTGATGTTGAGGCCGCGACTTCTGAGCCACTCTCCATTCCTTTTAACGGCCGCTCTGTATCGTTCAGCATCAAGAGCCTTGTTACCTCGTCGTTTCTAGGCTCCTTTACAAAGGTCCGCTCGATGCCCATATACTCGACGTTAGAAGACGAATCGAGTTCTTCTTCCTCGCTCGCTCTACTCCGGGCTAGTGCGGTTGTGATCGTGACCTCTATTAACTCCCAGGTGATTGGATCAATATTTTCCTGGCTCTGTGCCAGCCTGTATCTCACATCTAGGCTACCCCAGATTTATAAGAATTTTCAGCGCAAGTCTACCTCGGGCACGTCCATCCTGCTCTTTATGGCTGCTCTCACGGGCAACACCACGTATACGCTTTCAATTATGCTTTCTCCCGAAGCTAATGGGCCCAATGGCAGGTCCTTTTTGATGAATGCGTTTCCCTTTCTGCTGGGGGCCGCTGGCACCGTCGTGTTTGACTTGACCATTTTTGTACAGTGGTACATTTATAAGAGCGACGACGAGGATAACTTTATGCCTACTACGCCTCATTACCTACACACCCCTAGGCACACGCACGCCCAGGCCAACCAGCAGTTCCATTACGACATGCTAGGAAACGAAGACATAAGTGACAACGAACTTGATGATGAGGACATTGAGATTGCTCGCGCGGCAGCGGTTGCAGAGTCCAGTGATGGCACAAATGGCAGTCAAACTCGGTTACGGTCTGCACCGTCAATTCCGTTGATGCCAACACACCAAGATGAGGAAGTTACTCCTTTGAGCAAGTCTCCTCAAAGTATTTATTCTTCATTATAGAAGATCATGAGCATAGCATGAGAGAGAAAGGGAGCGTAAGTACAGCATGAGCATGAGTGAGAGACAAAGATATACAAGTAGCCTTTGTGGTTATTATTTTTATATTGCACACACACACACACACACACATAGTTTTAATGACCAAACTTGCATTATGAATATGAATCTGTTTGTAGAGAAGAGTGAGATAGACATTTTCTGTTCACTTTGCAAAATGTTACAGCCGTTTCAACTTACAAGCAACTTTGACTGCATATGCTCAACAGCTGTCAGTATCATGTAAGAGTCATTGATTGTAACCCAATTTTACTTGGCCATAGTAGAGAAGAAAAAAAATCAAGATCAGGAAGAACAGTAGAAAGAACTAACTTCTAAGTGAATGCAGCAAAGAAAGAAAATATAAAAGAAAAGAAAAGAAAAGAATAAAAGGACTAGTTTTTAGTTCGAGTATTCAATTCCGAGCAGTGGAAATCTCGAAGGCCGACGATATGTAGTTAAAGGTAGCTCAGTAAACATCTTGAAAAAAGAAGTGCCGAATCCCATAGATTTCTTTTTTTTCACACAAGAGAAGCCAAAGACACATGAGATGCGAAGTAAACATAAATATTCTCATATATACATTAGCAAACGGTGTATTATATATCTAAGCAAGTTACAGTAAATAGGAAAATATATATGATTATGTTTTTAAGCGGAATAAATAGGTTTGGATTTTCTTTCAAGTAGGTACACATATATAACATACATAGAAAGGAGTAATTTTCATTTTACGTGAAAGTCAAAAAAAAAAAAACCTTGCTTTATCATTTATTTTATTTCATTTTATTTAGCTTATTTTACTTGCCAAGGTCTTCAGGCTTTAGACATTGCCAGTCAATATCTACAGGATACTACTAGAGGAACGTACAAAACGTCTCAACGCTCCATATGTTTGAATCAAATGTAAAGCTCAAGCATCCAAATCAACTCTGGGTTGAAATACAAGAAGCAAAAGAAATAGAATCTGTAAAAAAGCAGCGACCCCGGTGAGGGTTGAACTCACGATCTCGCGATTAACAGTCGCGCGCCTTAACCAACTTGGCCACGGAGTCAACTTGAATGAAAATTATTACATTCTGTAATATATAAATAGAGTAAGCATTTATCATATTTTAAGCTATAGATTTTCTTTTTTTACATCAAAAACGAAATAAGTTGCTGCAACGCAATAATGAGTGACGGAACTGAGAATCTTACTGAAGAAGCAGACATCATCCATGAGCCAGATCCCCCTGACATCATGCTGGATGACGGCGATGTCGTCGGCGAGGAAAATGGTGGTGGCGATGCCGAAAAAATGAACAATTATGGTGGCGATACCGAAAAATTCTTCAACAACGAAAAACCCGATGAAGAGAC